>JABSTQ010008060.1:0-27209 GCA_013358835.2 Ixodes persulcatus | reverse complement strand
ATAGTAAAAAGGTGCAGCAACCGGATTTACTTTTCGCAGGAGAGACCGGCCAATCTGACACAGTTTTCCCTATTTCTTTTTTATTTGCACGCAGGTAACAGCGCAATTGGACCCTGTTAGTCTTTTTATCTAGCATAGTATTACACGATAACTGGCATACCAAAATGCCGCGATTTTAAACAGAGTTTGTAACGCAGCCGATGCTAGGTACTGCCCATCGGTGGAGCAGACGACATGCGGGTGAGGGGGCAATTGGCGCATTTTTTTCTCTCTTACCTCTCTCTGCTATGACCCTAATGGAACGTCTATAGAGGACACTACAGCTGAAATCTTCGAATTCGGCGGTTACTTGCGCCACCCTGTACCCGTGCCGTGTACTTTACTACGACGAACTGAACGTTGCCAACTAAGCTCTCGTTTCCCGCTAAATCAAGCGTCACCGCAATTTTTTTTTTTTTTTTTTAATTTCTGAGTTACTTTGGCACAGTGTGGCGCAATTTCAACCGATTTCGCGTTTTGGCACGACTAGCGCAGAAAGTTGGGTTTGTATCAAAATGTTGCAATTGGCGCGCTGACACCCCTGTAAATCTCTTCAAAATCTATATCATAGGTTGGAAAATGTGTGTTGGACTGTGACGCTGACTGCAAGATGGTAATGTTTTGCATGGTGTGTCCAGAAGCTTTGTTGTTCGTTTGCGCTGATCAAGAATCACCAAGGAAGCGATGTTTGCATCAGCAACACTTTTTTAATGTCTTGTTTAGTTTAAGGTAGCTGCCCAAAGTCGTCGTACACTGAAAAAAAAAAAAAAACTAAATGAAACGACAAACCCACAAACCAGATGCAAAGCGAGACCGCGAGACTTCGTAACTGTTTCAAAGAAATGCTCACATGGTTTGGATGCGTGGAGGTGCATATATGGTGCGAAACACAGCGCCATGTAGCGTATGCACTTACATTTGTCACGTGCAGACAAAATATGGGGATATCCAGCTTGCCCTTGTTGTGGTTTAAAATTTTACGTAAGAGCGCCTGCTGAAAAGGCTTGCGAGAGCACAGCATCATGGCCGGGCGATGTCATGTTCGAAAGGAACCATGCCCCTACCGAGCACACAGGGCACACTCGCTGAATGAGACGCTTCCAGTGTCAAGTTGGACTGAAGCTTCTTAGGCATGCGACAAAGCACACCTGACTCCATCAACACAACAACGTTCACAACCAAATAAGAACGAACAGCTATCGCTACATCAATGGGAGATATCAAAATAATAAGCCATCATTCTGACGCCTCCTGCTATTTCATTACGTCATAATAATAGAGCAGTTTACTTCACGTCATACACCCAGTGTTGCCACTCCTACTGATTTTCAGTAGATCTACTTACTTTTTCAGAATTCTGCTGATTCAGTGATAATAACACAGAATCTACTGATTTTTTTTCCTTTTTTGCCTACACGTGGTTCGAAACTACTATTATTTGCTCCATGGCGTGCCCTCGAATAATTTCCGCGCACTTCTGCGGGTCATTTCACATGCGTGCGTGTGTGTAGGCGTTGTAAAGGAAATGAGGGGGAAAATGAGAACCAATAGTGTACGCGCTCAGGTGCAACACAATGCAGGGGATAGTTAAACCAAACGCGGGTGGATTGGTGTACAAAGTGGGAAGTGGAAGGAGGCTTGTCAAAGCTAGTCACTACAGAGCGACGGCACGGTCGGCCATCTGAGAGGCGCACCTCGCTTCGCGCCTTTCATGCCGTGCCGTATGCATCGCGGTCTGAGCGATTTAATTTGCTTCTAACTTCCAAAATAACACGAAGTTTGAAACCAGGATTTTTTTTTCTCCCGTGTTACTACGTTGAATGAGGTCTATCTCGGCGCAAGTTTTCGACCAGTCAAAAATCATTGGAGGGCCCTTCCCTTTAAAACCTCGGATATGGGGACTTTGAAGAAACATTCCGGCAACAATTTTAAACTCAAAGAACATGTAGTGTGAAACTACTTGATTGGGCAGACTACTGGCGATAAGACTAAGCGATTTCTTGTAATCCTGTAGTTGCTGCGCGGCAGCTGACCTCCGGATATTGGAGGAAGAGGTCTTTTTTCACTGCTCCCTTTTGTTTTTTGTGGCATTTTTTTCGTGTGCTGTGCAATAATCAATAACCGTACAACACAAACAAGCTAATAGAAAATACAGACTACCGAAATTAAAAATCTACTGATTTTTGCTGATTTTTCAAGCTGAAATCTACTATTTTCAGGGGAGCTGTGGCAACACTGCTTACATCTCAGAATAATTTTGAAGTCGGACGTCAAATTGTCACTGCCTACCGAGAATCCCCGATAGATAACCCCCCAGCCGGTTTTAAACAAAACGGGGAACACTGAGAAGCTGAAATTGGAGCTGTCCTTGAATGAGAATTTCAATCTTCAAAGGAATCAACTCTTTTCCTAGAGCTTTATTTTGTGCTCAACCGGAACACACTCGCATTGGACTGCCCGGGAGGATGTTTCCTTCCTTCTTCAGGAACCGAAGCAATGAAATGCAATCACGCCAAGGCCACAGGTTTCGCTTTACCACAAATGTGAACTAAACACGCGTCTGCCATTGTATGAATGTCGACAAGCTAGGTTTTTTTCAACGATACTATTTGGTGCATATCAGAAAAACAGGTAGGGTACACTAAAGCTTGAACTTGCCTTCACTCAGGTCGGAGTCCTTCAAAGCCCCATATCGTCCTCATCGTCGAGGTCGTCGTCATCATCATCTTCATCATCGTCTTTCTGGGCTGGGAATGCTGCCTTTTGAGGTGGGGCCTTTTGCCAGCCTGCACGACCACGGAAGAAACGTTGACGTTCAACAAACGCGTCCTGCCAACCACGTGGTTAGCATGAGCGGGCAGCAACAGCTAAAACGGGACAAAGCTGTGAAAACAAACCCTCACTCACCGGTTTTCCCTGTGAAGTTGGTTTCTGCGCTTTCGGTGATTTCTTAAAAGCCATGTCTTACTGTAAATGATTCAACTGATGATTGGAAAGCAAGCACGCTGTACTGGCAAAACCAACGGGGTCCAGATTCGCCGCACCAAAGACCGCGTAAACAATGTTGCCAGACGGGACTTGCTGCACATGCGGCTACAGAGTGGCCAACCCAGAAGTGTAAAACTGGTAAACCCACCAGATGTGATTAAATGGCCTCCGATCAAAAACCATTCCAGTGATTCCAAAATTATAAACTGCTTTTGGGACAAAAATATGTAAATTAACCACTCTTAAACTTCAGCAGTAAATGAAATTAGGGCATTAGGAGATTGCTGGATAGCGCTTCCCCGCTTGGGTCGCTGCAGCGGCTGGCTGCAGCGCAAGTGCGGCCACCGGACGGCCACCTTGCACGAGTTTGGTCAGTCTATGATCTCGCCGCCGTAACGCCTCTCCTCCCGAGTGAGCCAATCAGCACGCGGCGCAGAGCGAGAGGCATGAGCGCATGCGCGTGAACTCGCCGGCTGCTCCCAGCTGAGTGGTGTGTTTAGCGTCCTATTCCCCCATATATCAAAAGTGGTCCCGAAGTGGCAACAAATGACGTCACAGAAGCCGGAGTGTCATGCTGCAGAGCCGTTTATACTGAGAGAGTTTGGCCAATGGGCGGAGCTTGTTGGCCGCTAGAACAAGCGGATTTCGCGATAACACAATATGGCGTTACTTCTTTGTCTTGTTCATTCCTGAGAAATCGCGTAGAGTTCCTATGAGTCAGAGCCACAATATGGCGGACGGAAGTAGTCATCCCCCCGTTGTCAGACTACGCTGCTGTGGTTGTCAGGCTGTCAAAAAACTCTCTCAGTATAAACGGCTCTGTCATGCTGTTGCCTGTCGCGATCCTGACGGTTGACCGTAGAAATGCAAAAGAAAAGCACGAGCAAACGTGAGTGTCGCTGTCGTTACGGTGTCCCAGGCATCCCAACTTCCTGCTGCTCAAGGAGATTATAGGGAGTATTCACTGGCGGCCATAGCTGTGTGCGCGAATGCTGAGCGCGTGCTGACGCCGAGCTTCCACAGTTCTCCAACCTGCATTCCGCACCATCAAGATTGCCGGTCTTAGCAGCCTATTAATGAAAGCTCGCTTTGAGCATGCGCTCTAAAGAGCACCCACAAATATTGCGTCCTGTGAATACTCCCTATAAGGGGCAGGAGGTGGCGTCCGTATTCTCCATACATGGAGCGAAGTGTAACGGAAGTAGGCGTGGCCACGAACTCTTCTCAACCAATGGGGAGCTCGTCAAATTGATTTTTGGGGCAAACAACCTTCGTTGCCATGGCATTTCCGTGGCAACGCTGTTGTTTGCCCCAATATTTCATGACAGCGATGGCGGCGTCCACTGAATCGGTGTCGAACAGGCGAGATTTGGAGCCAAACACTTGCCTGACCAGTAGGAAGTCGGCGTGTAGCGGACGCTCTCGACACCGCGCAACCGCGCCTGGAGCGTCGTCTCAAACGAGTCGTCGTAGCGCGGCTTTGGAAAGCGATCGCGTGTCAGTCGTCGTACGCATGAACGCTGAGAATGGCATCGCGGGTTGAGAAAGCCGTAGAAACCCTGCTTCCAGAAGGTGTTGGTTTCACTCTGCCGTGATGAGAATGCGGGTTCGCATCGAAACATCTTTTGGTGCACCGATTGAATCGAAAGCCAGCCGCAACAGCGAGCAGACAAGCAGACCGCAGGCACGGAGCGCACGGAGCAGACGTAGCCGAAGCCTAACGACCGAGCGGAGAGCAGACGATGGGAAACTGGTTGAATTTAGTTTGGATGAGGAGCGCGTCGGTGCGCGAGGCAGTCTGGGATTGGGTTCTTTTCCCGGCGCCGCTAGGTATGACGTCATGCCGGGTCCTGCCCTATTTAAACGTCCTTGCTGCTGCTGTATCTTCCGTGGACTGTCACAGTGGAGAGCGACCTACAGCAGAACAGCTAGGCGTCTTCCGCACACACCACAACTGTTGGGACTCCGCCAGGATCGCGACCGGCGACAGCATGACACTTTTATGACGTCATCAGGCGCAGTGGCGTACATACTTGTTTTTGAGTGGGGGGGCAAACTAGACTAGACACCCCCCCCAACTAGGGGCGGTGCGCTTGGTATCTCTTGGGCGCCGCCGGCCAGTGTTTGCCCTGGCCAGTGGCGGCTGTTTCAGGGGGGCGAAACACATGCCTTGCCCCCCCACTCTGAGAACTGGAGGGGGCAAGCGCCCCCCTTGCCCCCCCGGTTGGTATGCCCATGATCAGGCGGAAATCGAGGGACCACGTTTTTGGACGCAGTAAAAACACCAGTCGGAGACGCGTTCCAGGCACCATAGTGGGGAGGGCCACCATTTTAGATCATTCTCCCGGCGGAATGCATGGGATCGGCATCTAAATCTCGATTATTTCCTTTTATATCGCTGGCTCTGGCAAGAAAATGATATACTGTTATTCCTCAGGTGGGTTAAAAAGGCTATAGAAAAGAAGTTTTCTCGACGTATGGCCACAAACTTTTATTCAGGGCAAAAAGAAGTCGGCCCGTAGCAGACGACGCGTAGCCTCAGCAGTGCTCTTCTCCGACCAGTCTCCGACAGCGTTGCGAAAAGATGACGGTCGTCTCCTCTCTGCTCCCTTCTTTCTCTCTTGCTCCTTCGGCGCTCTCCTCCCTTTCATTTACTTTTCTCCTCTCCGGCGCCTTCGTCGCCACACCCACTGGCCAAACTCTCCCAATATACGGCTCTGGGCCCATTCACACTCTTGCAACGGAGTACGACCGAGAGAGACCGAGACTTGTTAAAACCTGTTAAAATTTGTTAGGACAAGAAAACACACAGGCACGCTGGCGCCATCTATGCGGTGACCCTGGAACTGCATTTCACAAGAACGAAGGTTTAGCGGGATTTCCGAGGTCAAATGTGCGTAATACCTATAAGTAGGCTGTGTACTTTCCGGTTTTAACCGAAAAACACCGATAAACATCCGCCGGTGTCGAAAATACAAAATCGGTTAAAACCGAAAAACACCGGTTTTTATTATATTTTCGAGGAAGCGCTGTTTTTCCAACGAAAAAGTTCAGTTAAAACAAACGATAAACACCCATAAACATCTGCCGGTGACAGAAATAAAAATCGTTGCAAGCAAAAGGCAACATGTTTCTAAATATTTTTTCCCAGCAATGTTCTTTTCCTTTTTTTCACTGAGGAAGTCCTACGGAAACGTCCGTCAAACACATTATCTTACCCAGAATCATGCACTTTGTCTTTCTTTTGTGTCCTACGTGGTCTCGGACTCTTGGAGGACAGTAGCTTTGTTCCACTGTTGTCCAAGGCCAGCGGTCCTCCTGAGCCACCGACTTTGAAGATCACTATCAGTGGCCCGAGAGGCCAGTCACAGTTGGCCAGTACTGTCCCAAGCCACGTTGGACGTTTTGCGGCTCTCCGTGTCCAGCGCAAATGTTGAGCAGTCATTCTCGAAATTGCGAGTCGTCAACAGGAAGGAGTGACAGATGCGAGCCTAGGAATGTATGCGTGCATATACTGCAATAATCAAGTGTGAAAGCGATTGTGTAAAAGATGTAAATAAAATTTGAACTGATTTTTGTCCTGAGTGGTCGTTTACATTCGCAATTTGTTTCCCCGATAATCACCGTTTTTAACGTCTGCACGAGAAAATTCACCGAAAAGCACCGATATTCTAGAAATAAATAAACGCCGATGAACATCCGCCGATTTTTGTCATAAATAAACGCCGGAAAGTATACACCCTACCTATAAGAAAGGGTCGTTTATAGTGTTGACAAAAGTTTGTTGAGCCAAGAAAGAAAGGATAATGCGCGAGAGAAATAGAAAATATGCCGGACCGCACTGCTGTTTCTAAATGCGCCATTTGACTCGATATTTGGAATTAATGCGCTTGAAGCCCGGCGTCGTCTTTTGTCACTCTCACTGTTCTGCGGACACCTCTTGATCGAATGACGTATTGTGGACGTTTGATTGTAGTTACCGAATACCGAAGTGAGCTTTATCTCCGCTACGCCGATACAAACTGTCGATTGCGCCGTTTGCGCTTTTAGCAGGATCGCGTAGCTCCCCGCTGCAAATTAACAATCTACACAAGAAATAAAAAAAATAAAAAATGTACTTGTTTTATGAGAAAAGGGTATCCGTGTGGCGTTTATTCCCGTTTTATGTAAAAGTGGACAGCATATCCAATCGACGAGAACGAGCATCAGCTTGCGACGAGCAACTGCGTACGAGTTTTTCGTGCAAGCCGGCTTGCACGAAAAACACATTCCTCGGACACCATAATCGTCTTCAACATGGCGACGAGGACTGGGAACAAGCTGATCATCATAATGAGGTCAGCTATTCATGCGGGAAGAGTACACTTGGAAAAAAAAAAGGGTGGGTAAAGGTGAGAGGAAGGGGAGGGGGCGCTTTTAGTTCCGCTTGTGTAGAGGGGGAAGCTCGACGAAGTCTTCGCTTTTGTAATCTTGAGGCGTGCGCAAACAACATAAAAAATAAAGAGAACCTGCCATTGTCTACTTGCCTTCACTTATATTTGGCCGTAATATGACCGCTTTGGGTTGTCTGTACCTATCGTAGAGACACCAACTAAAACTTCCCAATGCTAGAACGACACCACCACATACGCATGCGCATTCATATATTTATTTAACGTTTGATAGATTCTTAAAACAGTCGTTAGTGTAACGCGAGACAACACAACACTCGGAGTTGGCAATAACGTAATCTCGCACAGGATTGCCGGCGGCGCTGCAGATTTTAGCCGTCCCAGTCTTGCCTCCTTTGGCCACGGTGGTGCTCCCTGGAACCCTGCTTCTGGAGAGTCTTACTTTACTCAGACTGTATTTGTAGCTTGATCCATTGGCGATGGAAGAGCGGCAAGGGGGTAAGGCATCGGTGAGATTGCACACGACCATACGGGCCACATTAAAAAAATGTCGGCCTCGCCATTATATACTTTTGCCTCTTGCGTTCGAAAACCAACCTTCCTCAGCAGCGTTGCTCCATTTGTGCCGTCATGTGGTCCATTCCAAATTTCGAACATAGCCACAATTAATCGTGCATAATAGCTACCACAGGTTATCCCCCCCCCCCCCCCCCCATTTACAGCAACTTGCCGGAACAGCTGGGCAATCAAAAGGCATCTATGCAAGACACATTTTCGAAACTCTGCCACGGAGTCGATTCCTGATAAATATACAAGCGTGTGAAGGCAGACACGCAGCACCTTGACGTCCCACGAAAACTTTCACCACGCCGCAAGACTTCCCTGCAGTGCTTTGCTTCCGTAAAAATTTCCATGTGCTCTCAAAGGCCATTCTCACCAATTACACAAAGTGTAAAAAAAAAAAAAGGCTTTCTTCAAATGATGACGAACGAGCAGTTTTCAGCACGCTGCCGCCCAGCCTCCGCAATGACGATTTTCCGTGTCCCAAGACGGCAGTCCGGTGGCCGCAATCGCGGAGCAGTCAAGTGCGATCCACCATGGTTGCAGGCGATCTGCAACCATTTTTTCTTTTATTCATTTGCAAGTAAGCGACTATACTCATTTAAGCGTAGTTTGCAGTGTCAATATATATCTTGCAAGCACCGGCAGCAGCTTAGCTCGCAACAGAAATTCACTCAACAGACAAGACTAGCAAGGATGAGGATGGCAGCATTTTATTACACCATGTGGATGATGTCAGCCCTCCCAACCAGCAGGAACATGCAACGTCCACTGCTCTACACTGTTGACATGAATCATGAAAAGACTTGGACACAAATGGTTCCGATGGGAAAAAAACCCCGTGCACACCCCTTTCCCCCTGGCGATAACTTCGTTATGTAGGCTTCATCACTCGTCACCACCCCCATCCCCCTGCAAACGAAAACAAAAGAGAATGTTAGCACACAATGCACAAGCAACCACCAATACAGAAACCTGGCATGTCGGCATAAGTAAAGGAAGCAGTTGCGAAAACAAAAATATTGTAATCCTATGGATAAACCGGAAAGCACAATGTGCGACACGTTATGAGCGGGGCTCGGCTTTTACGAGCTCGAGTCGCACCAAATTTAGCTGTATAGAAAATCTAATTCACATATAATTAGACACCAATTCAAGTTGTAGCGCTAGATTTAGAGAAACTGTAGTTTGTTTATTTTATTGTTTAAACTTTTGCATTACAATTTTCTGGAACACCCTTTTGTGAAATCCTAGCCCTATACCCATTGTGTAAACACAGGAAGGGACATATTACCAGATGATAACAGGTTCTTGCCCCACCTTGCAATAGCGGGGACACTTCTCGTAAAATAACACAAATTTTGCAAGCTCAGCCACGTGAAACTGGGGAATACATGTTGCAGACAAACACCTTTGAGAATTGCTACAGGGGGAGCGATATTAGCGGAATACATTTTTTCGTGATACTTTCAAAGTCGCAATATTTAAGTCGTCGCAAAAATTAAGTCGATCACAGTAAGCGTTTCCCCCATCAAAGCACTTTTCGGGATCACGAGGCACAGAACCCATTAATGCCATCTGCGTCCATAGTTGCTGACAGGGTACGAACAGAATGGCCTCTTTAACACTCTGACTACAGCATGCACTCGCCTTTCGCTGTGCCCTTGCTTCTTGTGTACGCTCAAAGCTTACGAGACGTGTTATCGAGGGTATGAAGCTAGTGCCGGAGGCGCTAGCTTCATACCCTCGATGGTCCTCCCAGCTGTCTTCATCCCTCTCATCAACGACTACTGGACCTTTTTTGCTTGGCAACAAACTCAGTGGTACCATTTCTGATAGCCCTGGCACACCTCCGACGTGCTTATATTTCCCAATTTCTGGTGTCATGCCTTCACCACAAAAGTGAATTGCTTCCCACGATGCTACAAGCTCCAATTTCCCCAAGACGGCGCACATATCCGATCTCGTAAATGCCGCAAAACCCGTTGCCTAGTTCAGAACCGGAAGTGTTCAAGGGCTACTTGCACGCCGGCGCCACAACGTCTCAACTCGCACGAGAAAGAGCAAAAGTGACAACATTAGATTTAGAACTTAAAAAAAAGTTAGGCTGCTTACGTTCCATGTAGAAATCCTGAAAGACACAAAGTCCCCTTTTGTAATCTCACAGGCGCTAGTCTCACAAAGTGGCACGAAAGTTAATCCGCCCACAACCGACTGGGGGAGCGACACCGCCGCAAGATGGGCGAGCACCTCGGTCGAAAGGTTAACCCACCTGGAACTTGCGTCCTCCGCCGCCACGGCCGCCGCCTCGTCCTCCGAAGCCCCTGCCTCGTCCACCACCCCGGCCTCCGTAGTCGCCCCCTCCCCCTCGGCCCCCACCAAACTTGCCCCCTCCCCCTCCTCGTCCCCCCCTTCCCCAGGACTGGCCCCCTCTGCCCCCACGGCCGCCGCCACCCCAGCTGTCCCGGCCGCCGCCGCCCCGGCCCCCGCCAAAGGAACGGTTGCCGCCACTGTTGTAGCCGCCGCCACCGCCACCTCCCTGGTTCCACGACTGGTTGCCGCCCTTGAAGCCACCACCACCTGAAGTGGCGAGGGAAAACCCGACAGATGTAAGAAACGACGCAGCTATTCGTGCAACCGCAGCAATTGCGCAGCCAACAGTTAGTTGCTCGGAGTAACAGTTACGAACACAGACTAATTAAAGGCATTCACTATCTGTCAACATTTTTGCATTACATTGTCACGGCCGGCGTAGTTTCCACGTTGCTGCAGCATTGCACAACTGCGAGCATGTGGCTCCATCTTGCGTCTCATTCATAAGCACACATTCATGTGTGAACACCAGAATGCCTTGCAAATTACTTTGAAACTCCCAGACTTTTTTAGGTTTTCCCTGACAATTTCAGGTGAAACTCCCTGACCACTGTAGAGGCGGTTAGATATATAAGACCATTACAACACAAGGCATTGAGCATTGAGCACTGTGAGGATCACTTTGCACGGGGTTAATCCAACTTGCATATTCCGAAATATTCTGGTTCGTCCAGTCCAGTTAAACGAGCCTTTTCTTGCCGCCGACATTGTCAGTGAAGAGGCCACTTCAGGAAACACAATGAAGACACGACGCTCAACCACATATCACGCTCTACATGGGGTGAGCAGAGCCCACGCTCTGCTCTAAGGAGCATTTATTGCCTATTTTTCTGCTCCCAAGCCCCCAAGTCTTTGCTTTTTGACAATATCCCTGATAATTCCCCCATGTTTCCCAGTAATTAAAATTTCCCTGACAATTCCTGGTCGCTACACACCCGGGTGAAGGAAACAGTAAACAAAGCTAAGCGCTCAAGCAAGTAGCTTAGACAGCTTTGGAGTGCCGTGGAAAGCATGCCAGCCTCGATAATGTGGAACAAGAAAGCTGATACCGAGTATTAATCCAACAAACACAACATAAAGGAAGCCAAGATTGTTATTTTACTGTACTTCTATCGTCTCCAGTCTTTCGAGACAGAAGTTGACCAGCTCATAAGCGTTTTCAGCGCTCTCAATACCTACCGGCCTTTCAAAAGCAACACTATCCTAACAGAGGTGTAGCGAAGTGGTTCCTCCCCTACAGATGGGCTGCAGGCGAAGATAGCCCCGCACAATTTGTTTGGCACTGGCAGGCAGCGTATCCTTTCAAGAAACAGCTTGGAAGGAGTTGGCCATGTGCACATAAAGCGAAAAAAAAGAGGCAAATGCAGCGCTAGTGTGCAACAAAAATGGAATGTGGGAGCATGAAGTGCTATAAACATCCCTTGCAGAGCTCTGCACTTCTTCGTTGGTTCCACTCGCATTTGATCTTTAATGCAAACAGAAACAAAGAATGTGACTACAAATGCCAAAACACCCGAAGCCTCGCTTTAACGGATCGACACGTGCGATGTGCAACTACACTTCAGATGACAATTGATGAAACCATTGGTTGAAATCTCAAGGCAGTGGCAGAGGAGGCCCTTGCTGCGCTAGAGGAATTTTTCTACAACACTCCATACATTGCGTGCGCGGTGGAACACTTGACCAGGCCCGAGAAATTGCCACCGCCAAACAACTTCTGTTGGCAAAGCGGGCAGCCATAATACAGTGTTTAATGAAATAAGGAAATGCCACAGAGGGTACACTTTTAGACCACTTTCTTTGTTCATTCAACAAGTCTTTCAGATCATTTGGGACATTCTTGCCAATCCCGCGAAATTTTAAAATTTTTCTATCAATGGCAAGGATGAGGCCGAGGGCAATACCCCAGCAACTTTATGAGTGAAGAACATAAACAAGAGTACCTGTAACCTGTTAATAGTTGGCAATTTTAGCAGACAAAAACCGGCAAACCCACCTTGACCGCCAAACTTCTTGACGAGGCTAAAGCGAACGCTGTTTCCACCAATCGTGTGACATTCGGGGTTCTGTACAGCACTCAGGAGCTGCTCTGTACTCTGGAAGTGGAGTCGTGCAAAGCTGCACAAAGAGCGACGACCAAATTACTCGAAAGAACTGGCAACCCTGCTCAAGAATGTAGAAGTTTTCTTTCAGACAATGATTTGAAAGGAAGGCATGACCACTTTCAAGCCAATGCTGTATTGTTTCATACTTAGTGTTAAAGCTGCTGACACGAGCTTGTGGCACCCTAGAGCCACATTTGCTGAAACTGTGCACATTAATGGCAAGATGGAACCACATGCCCCTGCCAGTAGCTCTGACTGTGTTGTACACTAAGTATGAAACAAAGTGTAGAAGTTTTAGAGAATGCACTAGAACTTGTAAGACTTCCTAGCACTGAAGCTTCTACCAAAAGAGCCATGTACAGGCAAGATTCAAAAGGCGCCACCGAGTTCACCACCTTTTACGATCACAGAGTCCGGACGAATCTTGAAATCAAAATTACCCCCCCACCCCCAAGCTGCAACTACGAGCTCGTACCGCAAAGCACTGTGGAAAAGGCCGCCCTGAATGCGAGGTGTTCGATAGGTTCAGGAGCAAAAAACACAGAGGGGAACATGATAGGACGGGCTCCACCGCCTTGCATCGAGGCAACAACACCTAGACAGAAAGCCTCCTCATGGTCTCCTCTCTCTCTATGAAACGCCATCAGTAGGATCGCGCTAACTCGGCTAGTGGGCCCGAGCCCGACCTTCCGACACGCTGAATGAACACAAACCCCAGCCGAACACTGACACAGCACTCGTGCCGAATCTCGTGCCTCGATTGACCCGACTGATGATGCGTGCGGAGGCCTTCTGTCTAGGTGGTGTTGACCGGGGTGCTTGGAGAAGCAGCTTGCAAGGAACAACAGCTCTGCTAACTAGGCGTGAACGCAAGTCTGGGGAGGTGCTTCTCACGTCCTTTGCTTAGTGTTCAAAGGTTTCAGATGTAGTGGGCGAGCCCATATTGCAAGTGCATGCTCGGCATTTCACTGTAACACGGAGTGGTGGCTGCTGGGAGTGCGAACACCGAAATGGAATGCGTAAATTGCAATTTAGAAACTAAAAGTCTCAATGCGAATGCGGTCACGTCAAAGTTTTAATTACACAGAAGTGCAGCTTTTTTTTTAAACATTGCAAGAACAGCAGGAGGCAACACCTGTCTAGTGACCAAAGCACAGAACCATTCAAGGTTTCTGCCAACGGTGTAGCAGCAAGCAGTCCGGCCCTGCGGACGAGCGGAGACTGAGGTGCTCACCCATCGTTGAGCACAAAGACTCGCGATCCGGGGAAGAGCTTCTTGAGCTGGTTGACACTGCAGTCGAAGGGCACCCGGAACACGTCCAGCATGTTGCCCTGGGCGTCCGACTCGTGGGGCGCCGAGCACCGCTCCACATGCACCACCTTGCCCTGGCCAACCGCCTGCTCAAACACCTCCAGGTTCGCCTCCGCCGTCTCCTCGTCTATGTACCGCGCAAAGGCTTTGCTGCGGGTGAGGGAGGACGCAAAAAAGATGGTTAGGACATGTCGACACGGTGCACACAAGCAGCTGGTCTGTTGCAGGTTTAAAACAGCAGGGCAAGCCCCCTTCCACAAAGCTCTTTACTTGCCACAATTGATAGTTTTCTTCTCCCCAGCCTTCATGCTGCTAAAGTCAGGGTGTCGAACCGAACCCGAACCGAAAACCGGATCAAAACCGAAACCGAAATCGCACGCTTCATATTGAACCTGAACCGGAACGAAACCATTATCTGATGTGGCGGTCACCGGTTCAACGAAAATGGTTCAGCGCCAATTGTGTCAATAATTGGTTTAAATGGGAAAAGTTCCGGGCGTATATTTTTCTCCTGTTGCCATGACTAATCCTAACATACTGTGAGATATTTTTACATTTTGTTTGTATTGCATACGTGATAAAAGATGCATCATCGTCTGGAGAGCTTCAACTTTCCCTTGTTTCTTGGATTGATCCTGACGGCGCGGTAGCGGCGGCGGCGATTTCAAAGCACCGCTTGGCCGCTTGGCTACGAAACGTCCATGTGTCGGAGCGGATTGCGCCACTGTAGGTACGGAGGCCTTTGCGTCCGCGAACGCTTGACCTCAAGATGGACCGTAGTGGCAGTCGATGGGCCATTTAGCCAATCGAGCACCGAGAACGCACCACGTGACCTTCCGTTTGAGTGCAGCGACATCAAGAAGGAAGGAGGGACAAGTACCGCGCTGCTGCGGGAGTATAGTTTGTGGGGTCGCCTGCGGTCCATTTCAATAAAAAAAACAATATTTTCTTCAACGTGCTCGGAGTGTTACCTTACAAAAAAAGAAAGAAAAAAACATGGGTTGTCGGAGTCAATGTTACTCGGCGATGATTCGCCGACGCGCCGCGCCCCGGAAGGAGGCCAGGGGGAGGAGGAGGGGGAGGGAGAGAAGAAAATGTGTCTGTTTATATTTTTGTAGGTTTTGCAGACTAGCAAGGCCAGCATGTCGCCTGTTCAACCACTTTCTCATTTTTGTTTGGAGTCCTCTTTCAGTCTTCAACTGAGCATTCGAGAAACGTCGTTCGATGTGGTGGCATTACCGGAACTTTGCTCGGTGGCTGACAGGTACAAATGAATGACCCGGTCTGTGGGACCCGGACCGGGTCATTTGCATATAGCGTTGTTTGCGATAAAAAGTCTTTAGCGCACTGTTTTTCTGCCGGAACCCGAAGCGCTGTCAAGATGTAGTCACATTTCATTATACGTGCGTTTTCACGTGCCCAGTCATTGACACATCGGCCGGTCTGGCCGATGTATACATAAACTACCCCAACTGCGCACTCAATGTCTCTGTTTCTGTGTTTTATGGCACATTTGTTTCCTCTTGTTCCCCTGTCAGCCACTCTGGGGCATAGCTGTGACATCTTACTCGGTACCGAAAGCTTGCATGTATAAAACACAAACACGTGTGTGTAGAGCAAAACAAACAAAAACATATGGAGGGCAAGGAATTTACCTAGATACCTTTTTACTGTTTACAAAATCGGAGCCCAGCGTGTGATCTTCACAGCCCAGCACGTGCGTGTTCGTCGCTTCGGAAAGCGAGCAAAGCACGCGCTATACCCCCGAACACTAAAGATGGCACCGGCCACAGGCTCTTTGTTGGAAAGATCTATGGACCCATCCAGAAAATAGGCCCTCTTCTGGCAGATTTTGAAATACTGCAAAGCTTTGTGTGCAAAAGACACCATAAAAATGGAAAGCCGATCGCTTATATATCGTTCACTTAACAGTAATATACAAGTAATAGCCTTCCCTATTAATGCATATCTGCCAACCTAGCAACATAAAAATCGGGAGACCGCCGTGCGGGGAAGGGGGGGGGGGGTTGAAAGTTGAAACATTTTTTATTTTTTTTTAGTTTGACAAGAAACCCCGTGAAGAGGCACTCTGCGCGAATCACACTGTCTTCGCAGTTGTTTTGGAGTAAACTGCCGGCGGTGCCCTGCCTTTCTACAGCACGAGCATGGTTCTGATGCTTTCGTGAAGCGATGTGTATCTTGATGTCAAGCCTGCCGCCGTGCGAAGCACTCACACATCACAGGCACACATGGTACAGAATCCATACTTGTCGGCTTTTCGCGAAGCGACAAAGCACGGAAACTCAGTCGCGTATGATCTCAGAAATACTTGCAAGTACTTATTTTTGGCTTTTGAAACTGCCATCGATCGTTCCAACAGATCAGTGGTTCCAACTAAACTCGGGGAAACACAAAGAGTAGTTCGGCGTTCCGCACCTCACTCGACGACCTGACAAAGCCAACTGAAGCCTAGCGCACCCATGGTCATATAAGCCGTGTTCCAAAATGCGCTCTAACTTCAGGAGTAGAGGTTTCGTACCTTGGCGTTTGAAAATTTACCCTTGTTTTACGCTACTGCTCTGAGTTGTCACGTGGTAACCCGCCGGAGTAACCTAAACCTACTCTCGAGTAACTTGCAATGACACACGCGTGACGATTATAGCAACTATGGTGGATACTTTTTGAGAGATTTTGGAGGTCGTGTTCGTACAATCGGGAGATGTGATCGAAATTCGGGAGAGTTGGCAGGTATGTTAATGGTGTCTTTTGCGCCCGTCACTGTACAGAGTTTTTTTTTTTTATATCTGCCTGAAGAGGGAGCAGTATTGGGATGGGTCTATTGCAAATATCTCATGCTCAGAAAAGGCTGTAGGAAGCGCTCAGTCAATATTCAAAGGTCCAGTTAGGAACAGGTTCGAACCGGTTCGCGCTTATTAAAACCGGTAACCGGAGGGATATTATGTGCGCTACCCTAAACCGGAACCGAACCGGAACAAAATACAATGCTACAGAACCCGAACCAGAACCGAAATAATGGCCGGTTCGACACCCTGGCTAAAGTGGAAAGAGCGGAAGGAGCAACCTGCAACAGACTATACAGCCACAGACAAGGCGAGTAGCCCTGTATCAAGCACGAGTATCCTACTTTCAACAATGCATCGGTGTCCCGTGTGCAACTAGTATGCAGCCAAGACACAGCAGAAGGCATGGAACACATGCTGTAGGTTGGGTGTTCGAAAAACACACCCTTCAGTTCTCGTTCTGTCAGTGACCATAGCTGCCAACTCGCACTTTACTCTGTAGGCTTCCATCGCTAGGCACCAAATTTTACCAACCCAGTTTGTGTCGCAGTGGTACAAAATAACGGCTGCAATGCTAGTCTCAAAGGCGTGAGAAAAGTGCAAAGACAGGCAATCAAGTGTTCCGGCCAGCCTAGACGAGCCTTAAACACGCAACACCACACTTTGTCCACCTTTAAGATGACGGGGCGACGAATGCAACAAGCCACAGCAGCCAATCCAATGCGGTGTCATGCAACCTTCGACAGAGGCCAGCAACACGCGGCCCACGCAATCGCTCCATACATTAAAAGCGCTGGATCGGCTGGGATGGCTCGTAGCGTCTGCAGCAGTCCAGAAGTAAAAAGGAGTATATTGGAAGTCGAAAAAGAATAAGAGGAGACTCACTCTCCCTTCAGTGCCAGGTTGATGATGTCTCCCGAGATGTCTGTGATGTCAGAAGCCCGTGCATCTCTACCCAATGTGATGATTAGACTGCAGCTATTTTTCTTTTCTGCAGCGAACAGGAAAGGGAACTCAGGTTAGCCACGTAACCGGAAAAACAATAATTTTTAAAAAAGCAGTATAAGAACGACAGTTGTCACTCACCTAGGCTATCAATGCAAGACTCTGGAATGTAATCTGCAATGGAGAAGAAAAAGCACCGTCAGAAACAACAGTTCAACAAACCTTCACGCGGATGAAAAGGGCAAAGCGGAGGAGACTTGCCTTCCAGCTTGAGCTTCTTGGCATCGCTGCCGCCTCCGCTGTAGTCATCGTCCGCCTTTCGCTTGCCGGTCTTGGGCGTAGAAGCCTCCTGGCCGGCCTTGCCAGCCTTCTTCTTGTCTGCAGGAGAAAGAGCACGACAGAAGCAGGTGATGTAGCATGATCCCCAGTGCGAGTTCAGGTGTTCCCGAGTGGGAAGCATGACATCCCCAGCGTTCCCAGAAATGTGGTCTATAGGTGGACGTGCAAGCTTTGGTCTCACGGCATGTTCACACTAGCAGTCGAGCTGCGTTTGCGAAGCAGTTGCAGATGCGGTTTGAGAGCGACCTTGTTCAGACACAGCGAGACGTAAATGGCAGCTTCTCGGCGATAAAGCGCGATCGTTTGAGACTTTCGTTTGGCAACCCTGTGTTACAATCCAAAACTTAGTTTAATCCACGATTCAAAGCCAAAATTGAGCTATTTTGGCACACTGAAGATTTTTCTCAGAGCTGTTCGCACGCATCACGAGTTCAGGCAGCGAAAAAAGAGACATGGACCCACAAAACCCACCTGCAATTCCCTTGACTTCGCCCACAAGCAAAACCCAGCTAGGCGCCCATTGCTGACTCAGGGGAGGATGCCCTCGACCCTATCTTTGGAGTGGACCCTTCCCGCATGAATAGCTGACCAGATTTTCAGGATAAAGGGCCAGTTTACCCCCCCCCCCCCCCGTTTTTATCACTTTCAGAGTAGTAAGCGGCACTAGTGGACCAAAGGGGGGGATTGTGTTTGGTGCTAGCCGGTGGTGGCTTCGTTTGTGGTGGGCTCTCCTCTCGTCACTTGCTCGTCTGTCAAGTCGATTGTTTGCCCGACATTAAGCTCAAATAAACAACACACAGATTACCTCAGCATCGTCTGGCACGTAAACTTTATTTCTTGGTAGGTTCCCTTTATTTATTTTTTTTGGTAGTAGCAAACAGAACAAGGTGAGCTAGTGCACATACTCTGCCAGCTCTGCAGTAGTGTGTTGGCTACGCAATTGGGCTCACAATGTCTCTACTGACCTCCACGGTGGTCATGCACGGCGTAAAAAGCTTTCAGTAGTTCCCGCAACTGTCTTAGTGGGTACAAGAGCTGTCATTTCAGACGATCAAGGGTGCGTTTCGGGGTTCTACGGGCAAATACTAACAATAACAAGGCAGCGAGCGACGGGCTTTGGCAACCCCGAATAATAAACAAACTCTTACCCAAACCAAACCACCGGGGCGAAGCCCGTTACGTATACGAGTCAACTCCTTTTGCGGCAGATTTAAGTGACGGACGTAAACATCACATTTCTTTGTCGATTTGCCTGCTGAAACGCTAAGACTACAGCACCTTGAATGCTTCACTAGCGACAGATCCCATCTTGTTTCGAGAGTCACCGTCGTGTCAGCATCGCATTGCGTTGGTTGCTGCTTCACAGTTCGCGAAAGCGGTTGGGGCAAATGTCCCGAAGCGGCTGGCAAAAATGCACTTTAGCCGATCGATCCCAGCAGCATTGCGGTTGAGAACGCGCGGATCTGCTTCCAGTGTGAAGGCCGCCACAAGATGTTTGAAGCGGACAGAAGAGGAAAAGAAACCCCCTGTCTTGCACAAACTTTGGGAGACAACATAATCCAGTGAAACAGGAGTAAAGGAAGGTGTATTTGGATTAGTACTTGTCTGCTGCTACAGCAAAAGAAGAAAATATTTTCTAAAAAAAAATATTAAGTCTGCATTTGTAATGCACAAATTACCCTCTTATATTTTAAAAAAACAGAGCATAAAAAAAAAGACCGTTATCTTTACTTGACAAGGTGAATGAATATAAATATTCTGTACATTAAACACACTTTCAGAAAGAAGGAAATAGTCTGAAATCACCTGGATAAATATGAATACTACGGACAGCTAGATTAATGTTTCAAAATGTGTTATTCGGCTACTATGAACGAAACATGCCCTGCCAAAGTGCCAATTGCCCACTGAGGATCTGAAGAGGTGATGCAGCAAGACCGGAATAGATCAGAGTTGGAACAAATGCCGGAAAAGAGGCTCCTACACCTCTTGGCAACAACCCTAGCTACAACCTTCAACAAAAGGTACTACAAGAAATTATTATTGTTTTTCTTCTCTAAAACTTGGGTGACTAGTTTATAGTCCTTACCCTTGGAACCAGGTGTGGCTGCAGCTCCCTTCTTTTTCTGGGGTGCATCGCCTGAGTGCAAGAAAACCGAAAGCGCGCATCAGAAACGCTGGCCATACGTAACCACAGAGTGCACACTTCGGAGGAAAACTTACCTTCTCCCTCGTCGTCCTCGTCTTCTGCCTCCTCCTCCTCTTCCTCCTCCTCCTCTTCTTCCTCATCACCCTCTTCTTCCTCGTCCTCGTCTGCTTCTGCTGCACCCTTTGCCTGCAGGCCGTTCTTTGCCTTGGTGGGCTTGGCCTCCTCCTCCTCTTCTTCCTCAGCCTCTTCGTCCTCCTCCTCTACCTCTTCGTCCATGCCCGAAGCTGAAAAGGACAGGCAATGGCACAGAGTCAGGAACTACAGGCACGCTGGAAGTTCAGAACCCCCGTCCAATGCCGCAACAAAGATGGAGAACACAAACACTCACGTGCCACTGTTTAGAGAAGAAAAGAAACATATTCCAGGGTTAGTGTCTGCCCGTCATAAGCGTTAGAAACTGAACAGTCAACAAACAATGTTAAAAAAATGGCACATCTTGCGATGCTTATAACAGCTACTTCGTGGAGCACACATCCATTCATGTTGCAGAGAGAATGCAAGATACAATGGCCGAATTAACGGCCGACAGCAAGACTAAGAACCGAAACTCAGGGGCGGAGCAGGCCCAACCGCAAAAGATGTGAACCTGTTCAGAAGTGAAGTGGAAAACAAAGTGCAGCCACCCAGATAATTCGTACAGCCACCCAGATAATTCGTAAACAAATGGTAAAAATAGGGAAACCTTCAAGTGACACAAACATTTACAGTGTCCTCCTGTTCCTACTTCTGAGCATGTTAGATTTTTTTTTTTTTTAAACATTGTGTACGGAAGACATTGTGTTCTTGATTCCATGTCGGCAACGTTCACCCCGTCATCATTCTATTGTTTGTCACGTCAGTTATTACACATTTATTTATGTTGTGCGAAAGGAATGTGCACGTTCACACACCTCCCCCATGCAAAAGGGGTATCAACCACAGACCTGTCTAACAGAAAAGAAAAAACAAAAATAAAAGCTGGCTGCTTTAGGCCTGTGGAATGAATCACATGAACGCATGTTATAGCATCAAATATTGTACAAATCACCGCCACATATCATGAACTGATTTCCAAATGTGCCATGAATGACCAACTACGAAGAATGTAGTGAAGCCCAGACGTTCGCAGCGCGTCCGTGCCAATTGCATACTGTTCGCATGCGCTTTAAAACAGGTGATAGTTTCATGTTGATGAACGTGCTGCGAGACAAGTGCTGATAACATCGATAGAGCGGTGACCCCAGCCCCGCCAGATACACTATGCAAATAAGCGCCGAGTCGCCCTTCGACGTATTTCAACGCCCAGTAAGACTAGACGTCAAAATATTCGCCCAAAGATCCAGGGAGGGGGGAAGGGGTTCCAGCTTTGACGACGCGGCCTGGGTTTTGTTCGGCCGCGAAGTGCGGTAAAAACCAGCCAGTATACAGACGATTTCGAAATATCATCAATAAAGCAGCAATATCTGCTGCGCCCTTTCAACCCCCGCAGATGGACGTAAGAGCGCACAGCGCAAAATGCGCTTTCCTAACATGAGCCGGAGATCACAATACGAAGAAAAACAAAAGAAACGCGAAAAGCGGGAAGTCAGAAAGCGTAGGCCATTCCGTCCACCTGTGCGGCGCAAAAGTACTGGAACAGCATCGCGAGCCATCGTCAACGAATCGGGCGAGCAGCACTCGCCGGTTCAGGGAACGCGACGGAACCGCGTGGAGGCTCGTGCTGCCACGCCATCGATAAGAAGTGGACATTCTCAAGCGCGAGGAAAGAACGCCGCATTTCTAGGCCGTGTTCGAGAGAAACATTACGTCGCCGAACAGCAATCGATCAAAAGACTGCGAACATCCGATCAAAGGCCTAATGGCGAAAGTAGTCCTAAACGCAAACGCGGCACCGCGAAAGCAGCGCGAAAGGAACGGTCGAGCTCACCGGCGTCAGCTTCCTCCTCTTCATCGTCATCCATGTCGTCGTCGTCTTCCTCGTCTTCATCGGCGACTTTTTTCACCGTTTTCTGGCTTTTTGCCTGCGCCGGAGCGGGAACCAAGGAACAAAAAAAATATACGTAAATTAAACCGCCCGTCACGATCGGCCTAGAGCAGCGTTATCGATGCACGTGGGTTACCGTCGAATTTGCTAATTAAAGAGATTGTAAATCACACTTACCGCCGGTTTCGCTGCCGCGGGTTGTGCTTTCACTGCTGTCTTTTTGGGAGGCATTGTAGAAATCTAATGGGGGACTGAACACAAAAGACTCGGGACAGACGTCAAAGAGAACGGTACCGACGCGTACCGCACGTGGGGACAGAAAGAACTTGCTGAGACAGACGCAAGATGGCGGCCGAATATGCGAAATCAGTGTTGCCTGAAGAAGGCAACCGAAGACAACGTCATCTTTGCGTTTTCTCCCAAAAGTTGTGTGCAACGTGCATCATAAAAAAAATAAAAAAGCTTGAATGAATAAACACAATTTAACTTAATTTGTTACAATTTAATAACATATATCATAAGGTGTTGTTAAAAAATGAGCCACTGATCTTTCCCGCTCCCGCGAGTAAAGCCACCGAACGGCCATCTTGCTCATAGATGATGCGGTTCTGCTAGCGTTACAGAGGCTGGCGGCAGCATGCTGAAGACACGTTTTTCTACTCGTTCGTTGTCATTCGTCAAAGAACATTTTTAAGATCCTATGTAAGGGTTGAGACTTCCTGTTGAGAACAGGTGTAAATTTTTACAAAAGCGAAATGCAGCAGAAAAAGCCACAACTCGTCTAAATCAAGTCTCGCCGGTCTCGCGGCATGATCGAAGCATTCCTCGGCACGCCGAAATGCTGCGTCTCTGTACCTTTTGTACTACTGATTTGATTGCCATGAGCGTCTAGTAAAGAAAACAAAATACGCGCCGCTGGTGCCGCCCCCTTCCCCTCCCTTTCCCCTCTCTTCCGTCGCCACTGGACGATGGATCAAGCTCGTTTCTGGACCGCGAATGCTGGAAGTTACATAGGCTGTGTTCCAAATCTCACCCCAAATGGATCCGAGTTACCATAGAGTTATTACAATAAACGCTAGAGGCTCAGCTGGCGCTAGTGTCTTCGGGACTTCCGGTTGCAAATTGAAGCAGACAGCATGCAGTCTGCATTTCCAGCCTCCCTGTGTATTCCTATGTGAAAACGTGCGTGAATTTTGTCTCTTCGCCGGAAAATAACATGAATAACTTTTGTCATTTCGGTTGTCCCGGATAGTATGTACCTTTATTGGTATTGTGAAAGTGTAATTGCTTTAGTTACAGCATTTTTCTTTACCACTGAACGTCGCTCTATTTCAGGCCCAAACCTCTGTTGCAAGGAAGGTATGCGAAAACGAGCGACGATTTTAAGCAAACTAACGATCGAAAGGAATGTAGAGTGTGTTCAAGGTAATATGCCCGTCCTGTCATTGGATGAAAATGACTCCGTCGTGCATCTTTATGATCGGTTAAAGAAACATTCGAACGCAAAAAATAAAGCACGTGAGCTACGAAAGGTGTGTCTTTTTATTATTTCCTATATCTGGCAGTTTTTATCGGGCACCGCACCTGCTCTCTGGCTCTCCCTATTTGCAAAGATTTGGAGCGTGCGGGAGATGATTTGAACCCAGATGCAAGCATCTTCGCACATATTTATGAGCAGAAAGAATAAAGCAGTACTAATTATTGCAAATCTAACTATATTACGTGGCTTTCAGTTTATTTTGATCGTCTGCGTGCACAAAGAGTTATTTATCCAGTCTTACTGCGTAGTTCTTGCCGTCTCTCTTGGTTTTCCACATGTCCTTCGTTCGTTCGGCACGTATATCCGAATATCCCCCATGCTGGAAAGCGTCGACGCCGTGTTCGCGCTTACAGTGTCCGAGAGTGCACATAAATACACGTACGAAGCGGTTTTAGCACCGTTTTTCATGCCACGAATTTCAAAGAAAAATGCGTTAACTGACCAATTATTTTGTCTGCGTGACTGAGAAATGTTCCAATGTGCAGCTAGTACGTACAAATTATTCGTGATATTTGCTCTTATAATCGAGCGCAGAGAGAAAATGCACTCGCTTTTTCCCATAGAAATGCATTACCAGAAGAATGAAGAAAAACTTTATTGAAAACCAGTTGTTGCACTTATTCAGTGCATGTGCTGCGGCTGACCCCCGTCCAGGCCTTGCTCGGCAAGGGTGTCAGGGTCAGCCGCATACTGGATGGGCCAGGATGGCCCACTTTTGGGCTCGCTCGTCAGGTTGGGCCAAGGCAGCCAGCATCTCCCCCTCAGTTATGGTGTACCAGTTCTAGTACACCGTACCTCAGTGGTCAGCGGATAGGTTTTCCTGGATTTTATACATTCGAACATTATATGTTTGAAAGTTCCTACTTTCTCTTTGCATACGTTGCGTATAGGTTCTTTTTGAAACTCTGGTTTAATGATGTTCATCATTTTGGGTGTTGGGATTGTTTTAGTCTGTAACATTCCGAGTAAAACGCCTTCTCTTCTACTGAGAT
Organism: Ixodes persulcatus; assembly: GCA_013358835.2. Classification (NCBI taxonomy): domain Eukaryota; kingdom Metazoa; phylum Arthropoda; class Arachnida; order Ixodida; family Ixodidae; genus Ixodes; species Ixodes persulcatus. Next base: position 2,651 of record JABSTQ010008060.1, on the reverse strand, counting down.
TTTTATGTGGTGGGGCGTAGACTCTCCTGTTTAATTTGAAGCCTCTATACTCCGTTTCACCTTATGTTGTACCGCAGAGAAGGCTAGAAGCGCGAGCTCGTAGCGTTTGTGCCGCCAAGATGTGCCCTAGAGTAAGGAGCTCGCGCTTGTAGCCTTTCCTGCGGTACATCATAAGGTGAAACAGAGTATAGTAATTTCTTGAAAAGTTTGTGGAGTTTCGCTTTCTTCTACCTCTTCCTTTGTAGGCGCCTGACTTATTCCGCGGCTTAGTTTCCTCGCGGTTTCGTCTGCGCGCACGTTCGTCCTCGCTTAGATCAATGTGTGCTGGGAACCAATGTATGGTTATTTGTGCTGAGTTTTCGCTTGTTTTCCTAAGGAGTTTAGTCGTTCTTTTGTGTACGTAGTTTTTGATATAGTTGCTGATAGCCGTTTTAGAATCACAGAAGATGTGCCTGCAGTTTTTGCAGTTCGCTGCTATGGCGAAGCCCATCTCCTCTGCTTCTTCTATTGAGGCGTTTCTACACTTTTTCTTCTTCTATCGAGGCGTTTCTAACACTAATGGCATTTATACATAGTTCTCGCGTGACGTCATTCTAGCCGCCATTCCCAGGTACTATACTTCGTTTCAGCTTCGGTCCAGACGCAGCCGATGCTACAAGCGCGAGCATGTGGCCCAGAACAGTGCTTGCACTGCACGAGCGCGCGTGCTTGGCAGGGATGCTGAAAGCCCGGAGCTCGCGCTTGTAGCTTTGGCTGCGTCTGGACCGAAGCTGAAACGAAGTATAAGCGTCAGTGGAAGGTAGGTTCGCACGCGCCTCCGCGAGCATCTCACATCGTGCTCTTTATTCTGTAGAACGCTGGCCGCACGTGCAAAGGACGCCATTGCTGGGTACTGGGTGACGTCAGTGCAAGCTATGTATACATAGGTTGTACATGACGTCATTCAAAGAGCGCTCCGATGACCACCAGAGACGAGGGCAAGGAGGAGCTCCCCTCTTATCAGGACCCTCTTTTGTGCCTCCTGGATTTGCACAGGCGTCGCTATTCTCCTCCCTGAAGATTATAGAAGATTAGCCCGTCACTCACAATTTTTATAAAAGCAGCTTCCCTCCCCTCCTTTTACATGGTGGTCAAAAGTATGCGATGTGACGTCAGTGCAACCTATGTATAGCGTTGCCTTCTGTATCTATTGCTACTGCTACTTTGTGTCCCGAGCTTTTTATTGTCATAGCAAGCAGCATCTACAAAGAGTACGCCTTTTTCTTTTACCGTAGGTCTTTAGCAGAGCTCTGGCTCTAGCTTTTCTTCTTTCCTCGTCATGATTCGGGTCGATGTTTTTTGGGATTGGTAGTATCTTGATTCTCTCATAAGCACTTTTCGGCAGCGTTCTTTTTAGAATCTTTTTCTTTTAGAATATCCCTTCCGGTTTTGGTCCATGCTAGTCTGTTGTTTCCCACGTAGCACGAGAACGTTCTCAGAACATTCCGGGAATGTTGAAAAGAACATAGGCAACATTCTTGGAATGTTGCAAATTTTCGTAAGAACATTCTATCAACGTTGTCGGAATGTGGCGCAGGCACTTATCGCTACATTCGGGGAATGTTTTCAAAGGGATATTCTTAGAACGTCCTGAGAACAACATAGAACAATAACTGGACATTCAATCAACATTCAAATATCCTAACAAGGTTCTAAGAACGTTCTCAGAACATCCAAAGAACTTCTGCAACATCCTTGAAATGTTGCAAATTTACGTAAGAACATTAAATCAACGTTGTCAGAATGTGGCGCAGGCACTTATCGCTACATTCGGGGAATATTATCTTTGGAATATTCCTAGAACGTTCTTAGAATGACTTAAAACATTAACAGGACGTTTAATCAACATTCAAATGTCCTAAGAAGGGTCTAAGAACGTTCTCACAACATAAAAAAAAAAAAAAAAAACTTCTGCAACTTTCATCAAATGTCTCTAATTAAAGCAGGAAGCCTTTCAATCTCCTCGGAACATGGCGAGGGTCATCGCTGCATTCAGGGAACGTTATCTGAGGACTACTTCTGAAGATTCCACAAGCACAAGATAGCCGCTTTCCCAACGCACCAGCCTGAGCATGTACTAACGACAATTCACACTTCCTGTCACTTATCAACTTCTTTCAAACAAAAATGTGCTGCATACATAACCGATTACTCACTCCGAGCTTAAGAGCAGATAGACATCGCATCCCACACTCTAGCGGGACATACCTCTTTCAGTCTTGAACTCGGGCTGCTAAAATCGGGTCTATTCAAAGCTGCCCTCTACTTACGCAGTGAGTCCAAGATCATATCAAGTTCTGAAAACCATTTCTTTTCTCCTACCCTTATATTACATTCCTCGGTAGACTCATATAAATAAAACTGATCCCCTTATGCTAAGTTTCCGGAAAGTTCACTTAAGTTGTATATTTTTGGCACGAAGTGGCATATAGTGATGGTGCTTCGAACCACAGGTTGAGTGAGAGCTCCGTAAAGTTGCTTCACCTGCGAAATTCTAGGAATGTTCGCACGCGAATGTTCCAAGAATGTTGCGCATTTGAATGTTCGAAGGAGAACATTCCGAGAACATTGTGCATACGATGTTCGCCAACGAACGTTCCTAGAATGTTGAG
>JABSTQ010008059.1:0-100071 GCA_013358835.2 Ixodes persulcatus | reverse complement strand
TCGCGCCGCAATTCTCAAGATGGCGGCGCAGGCTAAATCAAGCACCCTCCATTTCGTGAGTCGAAGGTGACGTAAGGGGACCAACACCTTTTCCCCTTTCTGCTCTATGCTTTCAAAGACGTTCGCATTTTCTGGTGCGGAGAAGCTGTGTATACTCCGTTTCACCTTATGTTGTACCGCAGCGAAGGCTAGAAGCGCGAGCTCATAGCGTTGGCAGCTGCCCTTGGTGCACGAGAGCTTGTGCCGCCGAGGTGTGCCATAGAGCAAGGAGCTCGCGCTTGTAGCCTTTCCTGCGGTACAACACAAGGTGAAACAGAGTATAGTGCCGCCATTAAAGCGTCGGGTTTGGCTCTGCACAGGGTGGGTAGACTGACTTTCGGGAAGGGTCTATTCCTTCTTTGACAAAGCTACGGATGATACACTAACACATTGTTTGTCCAACCTGGCTTTGTCGAAGAAGCTTTGTCAAAGAAGGAATTGGTTTATCTAGAGATATCATCAAAGCACCAATAGTGATGAGAAATTTTTCGCTTTATTATTTTTTTAAATTTAATTTTTAATTTTTAATTTTTTTGTATTATTTTCTTTAGTTGTCTTTGCATGATTTATTTAATTATTAGTTATTTTTAATGTGTATTGGCTATTTGGTCTCTGGTGTGTAAAAATTTAAATTGTTCTCATTAACGGCAAAGGTGAAGAAGTTGAAGATTTGAGGAAGAAGAAATATAGAACTGAGTTGAAAGTCAGCGCTGCGAGTCTGTTTGCTTCTTGTGTGCATGTGAGTGTGACTGTTCATCCGGGCTGTTCCATCCAAAAATGCGAAAGCGCGAAAGTCAACCAGACGTCATGATGGACTCGTTGAGGCACGTCGCGGGGTTGCTCGTGTGACTTTGCTGTACACTTCAAAGCCGCTCACACGACAGGTGAAACGCCCGTCACCCCGCGGGCACTTCCAACGGCTCGGTTGTAACGCGCTGACGGTATTGACACCACTACAACGCTGACAACGCCACCAGCGGCAAAGCTCATAACCAAGCCTGTCTTTCCACGTCACGGATGCGGGGAGTCTTTTTTGTTGTTTTTGTTTGCGCCGGATATCCCATGACGCATCGCGCCCTCCGCTCGCTTCTCTTCGAGCGCTCACTCGAGTGCACCGTTTGGAACGAAAAATATAGCCAATCGTTCAAAATACAAACGTGCGATTATGAATTACGGTTATTATCCGTCATGCTTGACCCATTTCCGAATAAAATTTGAATATTTCAATTTTTGCTTCCATACCCCTTTAACGGTCGAGTTGTTTCTTTTCTTTTGCCTTTCTAACGTTGCTTCTTTTTTTATTATTTACTTCCTGTCCAAGCCTTCCTCTCACCATCCCGAACGAACCTGACAATTTGGCGAGCCTGCCAGGATAGCTGGCCCGTTACATTATAGTCATATCTCTTTCCGGAGGGTGAGAAGGGTAAGGGAGATTTGTGACGTAATTCAAGGATGGAAACTGACAAGTTAATCGCGGTAGCGAAAGAATTAGGCTATTCCGGGGAAGATTCGAGGAAGTGGGTGGACGAGAAGAAAGTCCGGATAAGAGCGGAAAGAGCTGAGGAGCGCGAGCACTCGAGATTAGAACGGGAGGCTGCTGAAAGAACTTTGGCGGCGGAGTTCGCGAAACTGGACAAGGAGCGGGAGGTGCTTGAACTGCGAATAGCCACGCACGATAATACACGTAACAGTTCAGAAAATGTGGAAGAAGCACGTGAGGAAGCACCAGGCTCCAGGAGCTTTGGGAGCCCACATAAGCTCATCCCGCAATTTAACGATCGGCGAGACGACCTAGACGCATACTTGCAGCACTTTGAGCGCACTGCAACAGGCTTAGGATGGCCTCAGCAGAAGTGGGCCACTACTTTGGGGGTTTGCTTAACCGGAGAGGCACTCAGGGTTGTCGGTCGGATGACACCAGCAGATGCGCTGGACTATGCCAAGGTGAAGCTAGCACTTTTCCAGCGTTTTCGGTATACCAAAGAGGGATAACGCGACAGGTTCCGAGAATCCAAGCCGGAAGACGGCGAGACAAGACAGTTTGCGGCCCGATTGGCAGGGTACTTCGATAGGTGGATTGAGATAGCAGGGATTGATAAGACTTTTGAAGCATTGTGAGACAATGTCCTGGTGGAGCAGGTCTTGTTGACTTGCTCAAACAAGCTGGCAGTATTTCTAAGAGAGAGGGACTGTCAAGGTTTGGACGACGTGGCAGCTAAGGCTGACCTGTTTCTGGAGGCTCAGGGACAACCTAGCACAAGTAAACAAAAAGGAGACGAGATGGCAATGAAGCAAAGTGCCGTAGGCGAGGGGAATTATAGAAAAGGTGATGTTCAAAAAGGCATCCGCTGCTTCTTGAGTGGAAAGTCTGGGCACAAAGCAGAAAACTGCAGGAGTAGTGCACAGGGAAGGAGGGTTCTGCTGTGTTAGAACTGTGGTCGCAGTGGCCACAAGGCTGACGCTTGTAGAGAAAAACCGAACGAGAGACACCAAGCTTCATGCCTCTGGACGATGTCTCCAGGCAACGGCGACAAGTCAGATGACTGTTGCGTCACCTTGAGTAATGGCGATAAGATTCCAGTTGTTAACGCTGCCATGGGGAGGGCCCCGAAGTTCTTAGTAGAGAGCATGCCCGTCGTGGAAGGTCTTCTCGGGGACAATAAGATATCGGTATTAAGAGATATCGGATGTAATGCCGTTGTAGTTCGCGAGGAGCTGATTCCCCCAGAGAACCTAACTGGCAAGTCAAATCCAGTGTTTCTGTTGGATCGAACGGTTCGGTATTTACCTGAGGCTGAGATCTTTGTGCAAACGCCCTACTACACAGGGAAGTTGTTGGCAAAGTGCGTCAGCAATCCGCTATATAACCTGGTGCTGGGAAATTTACCGGGAATACGAAATGCTAATGACCCGGACCCAGCTTGGGTAAAAGTAGATGAGTTGGCGGGTCAGAGATTGAATGATGAGGTAAAGGTGAATCGGCGTACTGGTAAGGAGGCAGATGCCAGCAAAAATAGCGATTCGAGTGACAACAAAAGGGACTTGTCACATCAGGTGGAAGCAGCAGAGGACGCTGCAGCCCGGGAAACAGGCGTCGCACGAAATAACGCGAAGGGTGAGACGCCTCTGAGTGTACCTCAAGTGGCGATAATCAATACCACAGCGAAGGAACTCGCTAGAGAACAGAGAGCAGACGGAACTACTACTCGGTGCTTCGACGAGATTGGAACGTTCACAAGAAAGCACAAGTGCAGGACCAAGTTGCAGCTCTTGATGAAGAACAATCTTCTGTACAGGGCGGCGGAATACTCGTCTGGGCGAAAGACAGAACAGCTGGTGCTCCCGAAAAAGTTCAGGGCCGCCGTTGTCGCTCTCGCACATGACAGCATCATGTCAGGACACCTGGGCACGAAGAATACGCTCAACCTGGTGGCTCAAGAATTTGTTGGCCAAGTATGCAGAGCGAGATTAAGAGGTATGTTCAATCATGTGATATATGCCAATGTACAACACCCAACGGCAAGGTTGGTAGGGCACCTCTAGGAAGAATGCCAACTATCGAGACACCTTTCCAGAAAGTGGCGATAGGCTTAATTGGCCCCATCGCTCCGAGGGCAAGCTCAGGAAACAGATACATCCTGACAATGGTAGATATCGCTACGCAGTATCCAGATGCAGTAGCGATGGAGAGCATCGGGGCGCAGGAAGTAGCCGAAGCTGTGGTGGAGATGTTCACAAAATATGGAGTGCCAACAGAAATTCTTAGCGATCGCGGATCGTGCTTTATATAAGAACTAATGAAAGAGGTCAGCCGACTTCTATCAATGAAACATCTTAGGACCACTCCCTATCACCCTATGGGGAACGGGCTAGTAGAGAGGCTCAACGGCACAATCATGCAGATGTTAAAGCGGATGTGCCAGGAAAGGCCTCATGACTGGGACAGATACCTACCAGCCCTCCTGGTCGCGTACAGAGAAGTACCACAGTCGAGTCTGAAGTTCTCACTTTTTGAACTACTCTACAGAAGAAAAGTGAGAGGTCCTCTGGCCATCCTGAAAGAGGTCTGGTCAAACCAAACCCCCAAGGAAGCAGTGAAGACATCGTATGGGTACATGTTGCAGTTGAGAGAGAAGCTAGAAGAGACGTGCAAGCTAGCGCACAGTTGCTTGGAGGAAGCAAGAGAAAAGCACAAGGGGTACTACGACAGAAAGAGTTCCAGCCGGAAGTTGAAGCTAGGTGACTTGGTGTAGGTTCTGTAGGGAGAAGGGATCCTTCTCCCTACAGATAAAAACAAGATGATAATGCAGTGGAAAGGACCATTCCTGGTGTTGACAAGAAGGAATGAAGTTGACTACGAGTTAGACATGGGAGGTAGAACGAAGATTTTTGACATCAACATGTTGACGAAGTATGAAGAGAGGGAAGGAAGCCGACAGGAGCAGGCACTTTGCAATGCTGCAGCAAGCACTCACGAAATGAACAACTTTAGAAATGACACTGAAGAAGACGGTCATATTCCAATGCTGAGTTTGACAAAGCAGCAAGGGTGGCAGGATGTCGTCATAAGCGGGAAGTTAGAAAGAGACAAGTCTTGCGAGGCACGCGAGTTAATAAAGGACTTCAGCGATATCTTTTCTGATCTTCCTGGTAGGACAAACCTCATGATATGCGACCTTCAGCTCACCACTCCACAACCGATACAAGTGAGACAGTATCCGCTACCTTTGGCTGTTCATGATTTAGTCGAGAACGAAATTACAGAGACGCTCAAGTTGGACGTAATAGAGAGGTGTACGTCATCGTAGAATGCCCCAGCGGTCATTGTGAAGAAGAAAGACGGGTCAAACAGATTTTGTATCGATTATAGACGGCTGAATGACGTCATACATCCTGACGCAGAGCCAATACCAAGAATCGACATGACGTTGGTCAAGACGGTTCTTTTCAAAACTTGATGTATCCAAAGGCTACTGGCAGATTCCGATGGATAAACACGCCAAGGAGAAGACGGCTTTCTCGTCGACGAGCGGGCATTATCAGTTCAAGTTTATGCTGTTCGGTCTAAAGACCGCCTCTGCTACGTTTACAAAGCTGATGCGTATGCTGCTAGATGGGGTGCGAGACGCGCATCACTACATTGACGATATCCTAGTTGCAACAAGTTCTTGGGAGGACCATAGAAAGACGCTCAGGATTATTTTTGAACGTCTACAAGCAGCGAATATCACAGTAAAACCGAAGAAATGTCAGATAGGGTTTGAAGAACTTAGTTTTCTTGGACATAAAATTGGCAAGTGCTGATTGTTGGGCTAGTTGGTATGGTACTTGAGAAAACATGATGCGCTTTAAGACAAGGACGTAGGAAGAACTGACACCACAGAGCGCTCTGTGGTGTCAGTTCTTCCTACGTCCTTGTCTTTAAGCGCATCATGTTTTCTCAAGTACCATAAAATTGGAATGGGTAATATGACTCCGGATGCACAAATCATCGAAAGAATCCGAGATGCACCACAACCGCAAACGAAACGCCAAGTTCGTTCGTTTCTCGGACAAACCGGATTCTACAGACAGTTTGTGCCGAACTACGCAGAAGTTGCAGCACCGTTGGTAGACCTGACTAGAAAAGGAGCACCTAATGGTGTCGAGTGGGGCGCGAGGCAAAAGGAGGCTTTTACAGAGCTAACAAATTTGACCGCATCTCCACGTGTTGAATGATGTTGATTGGGGCGAAGCTCTGGTGGTGCTTGTCTGCGTAGACGCTGAGCCGCAGCATGCCGGGCCTTTCGTTGGTTTTCATCCATGTCAGAAAGAGAATGTGTGGTATATGGAACGTGATTATATACGCATTTGAGCATTTGACCGCAGCGCCCTCTCCTGTATAGACGTTGAGCGGCTACATGCAACGTTTCATCCATGACATCCCCAGCTCTTGAGTTACTACCACATCTCAGAGCCCCCTACTCGTCCCGCAGTCGTGGCCGAGTGGTTAAGGCGATGGACTAGAAATCCATTGGGGTCTCCCCGCACAGGTTCGGATCCTGTTGACTGCGCAATCTTTTTCATCATTTTTTTTTTCATTTTTTCCATCTTTCTTTTTTTTTGCCCTACACGAGAACGTGAGCACGTGAGCTTACGAGCAGGAGCACGAGCACTGGACGCCAGACAGACGGACGGACGGACATGGCTATACTCTGTTTCACCTTATGATGTACCGCAGGAAAGGCTACAAGCGCGAGCTCATTGCTCTAGGGAACATCTCGGCGGCACAAGCTCACGTGCGTTAAGAGCAGCTTTCAACGCTATGAGCTCGCGCTTCTAGCCTTCTCTGCGGTACAACATAAGGTGAAACGCAGTATAGCCCCTAAGGACCTTCGCCCCTAAAAGACGGTTGGACCAGCCACCGATTCTGCTGTCACCAAATCCTGAGAAGGAATTTGTGTGACGCACTGATGCGGCAGAAGCAAGTTTGGGGGCAGTGTTACTGCAGGAGAAGGAAGGGATGCTGCACCCAGTAGAATATGCCAGTCGGAAACTGACTAGCTCAGAAAAGAGCTTCGCCACCGTGGAAAAGGAAAGTCTAGCGCTGGTTTGGGCAGTTGGCCGGTTTAAGCTCTTTTTGTACGGTAGGACATTTCGCGTCCTGACTGACCATCAGCCGCTGGAATTTCTCAACAAGACAAGACTCACGAATAGTCGGGTAATGAGATGGAGCATGGCGTTGCAAGATCACAGTTCCAACGTAGAGTATATCAAAGGTAGAGATAACGTGGGCGCAGACTTTTAGATGCGGAGCATCTCTTGCTCGGGTCTATGTCCCGCGGCGTCGTAGTCCGCACTCACACTACGCATGCGCAACTCTCCTCCTTCCCTCTCTCCAACAGCAGCGCGTTACTCTCTCTGCTCTTTCTCTCTACCAGCTGCGTGCACTTCGCGTGCGTTCGCTTCTACTCACACCGCGCGCGCATGCGCAACTCTCCTCCTCTAGTCTCCTCTCCTTCAAGTGTGAATATAAGCAGCGGTAGCGCGCTGCGCGCGTTCAGTTCAGCGCTGTTGACTCCACTTCACTCCGTTCTTCCGATGAAGTGTGATGGAAGCAACAGTCCCGTCAGTTAGTGGGTTGGCGCAAGCAAGCGTCAGCACCACCCCACAAACTAACAGCAACGCTACGTCCACTGAAGACAAAGCTGCGCAGCGAAGGGCACGCGACGCTGAGCGCGAACGCTTGAAGCGAGCGGCAGACCTTGAACTACGGCAACGAGAAGCGGCGTCCATTCGTCAACGTCGAGCGGCGGATGCTGAACTACGACAACGTGAAGCAGCGGCGGTTCCAGAACGTCGAGCAGCAGAACCTGAGGTTCGGGTCCGGGAAGTTCAACGTAAACGTACGAAACGAGCGGCGGAACCCGACCTTCGAGAACGGAAAGCCGCGTTGGTTCGTGAACGAGCAGCAGAACCTGAGGTTCGGGACCGTGAAGTTCAACGTAAACGTACGAAGCGAGCGGCGAAACCCGACCTTAGAGAAAGGGAAGCCGCGTGTAAACGTCAACAACGAGAGGCTGCTCCCGATGCTGCACGCGACCGTTCCGTCAACGCGCTGGACCTACAACTGCGCCCCACTGCTGACCAACGTAGCGACGGCGAGCATTGTGCCGCTAGCGTCTACGGCGTTAACGTCATGACCATGTACCTCGCACCCAACCTTTCACGCACAGCCGTGGAGCAGTACATCGACGAGGCCATGGGTGACTACCAAAAGCAATACGCAGACACACATCCTTCCATGCTCATTGGCGACTTTAATGTCAACGTCATGAAGAGCCATTGGATAGTTGAGTACATGTCCTCACACCACTCGCTGCAACACGCATCATACGACGACCGCAAACAACAGCCAACTACCATTCACGGCACATGCATTGATCACGTCTTCACCAATTTCAAGATCCACCCACTGCACCAAGATCCCCTCACGGTTCACTTCAGCGACCACAAAGCCATCCTCATCAAAGCAAAGTGCACACCTCAAGTACTAGACGCTGCTCAATAAAGACCTTCGTTAACCGTTTCACTTTCGTCAACGCAATTAAAAAAATTACACCATCTTCCCGAGGGGAACCATGGGGTGATGCGGAGCATCGCAGAGTTTCCAACAACGTTCACGCGATGTGTGGTAACCAACGCAAGTTAACAACGTTATAACACGCAAGTTAACAACGTTACTAACAACGTTACTAACACCGTTAATAACGATCCGCGATGCTCCGCATCACCCCATGGTTCCCCTCGGGAAGATGGTGTAATTGTTTTAAGCCGGCTCTGGGTGCCTTTCAAGAGGGAGATGGTTCACTGACCGGAGCTGATTGAGAGGTGCGTGGCGCAAATCCGTACATACGTCAGCGGTATCGAGGAACCACTGTCAGTATCGACTTAGGTTCTGACAGGTCCCAACCTTGGTAGCTGGTCAGTGTTGTAGGTTCTTATAAGTTTGTTGTTGTTGTTTTTTGTGTGTTTTATGGTTGTACGCTTATCGGATAAATTTTTCTGAAGAAGAATAAGTTCGACCTACGACGTGGTGTTTTAGTGTATGATTGGAGTACGAATCAGAGATTCTTCGTTTGTAAATTTTTTTTTCGGTAAAAGTGTGAAATGGTGGGACATTTCGGCAACGGGTGGGTATCGGTGTGATCGTTGGTGGGGTGTGTTGTGAAAGTGTCGTGACAAAAGCTCGTCTTTCTCGGTTGCAGTCAGCGATGTTGTGACGGTACCTATAAAAAAAAAATAGAGGAGAAGAAATGGACAAGATAGAAGTTTGTTACAAACTTCTCGTGTTTGTGGGGTGATGTCATGATTTGGGAAAAGAAAAGGAAGAAAGAGAAGTGAAGAAAAAGAAGAGCGGTATCGCGGTTGCGAGAGGGATTCGAAGCTGAACAAAGAGCAGCGACGGTCGGCTGCTCGAACGGTGCGCTACCGGGCTCCGTCCCGGCGTCAGTGTGGTCAACGTAACCGGCTTCGTCCCGGCTTCAACGCGCTGAAAATCAACGTAACCGGCTTCGTCCCGGCTTCAGCACGGTGACTATCAGCGCAACCGGCTCTGTCCTGGGATCAAGGCACCCGGACCCGAGATAACCAACCCCCTCCTGACATCGCTGCACGCACTACTTCACCAACGATCAAGGGGCGAACATTCAAGGGCACCAGCGACCCGAGCTACGAACCCAGGGGTGACTATACGGCCTACCGAAGTGCTTGAACGGTCCAATTGTTTCTTTTCTTTTGCTTTTCTAACGTTGCTTCTTTTTTTTTATTATTTACTTCCTGACTTGAATATGTTTTTTTCTCATGCATTTGTCTCAGTCTCCCGAGCCTTCCTCTCACCATCCCGGACGAACCTGACAAACGTGAAGCGAGCAAATCACGCGCCAAATGCACGAATCCTCAAAATCGAACCGGCTGGGAGCTCTTTTTTTTTGGAAGGGACTATAATCAGGGACAACGTTTTCCTGACATTTCCGAAAAAGCGAAGACTGCGCGAGCACAGCTGTGATCGGCCCTCAATGTCCCCGAGCGCACGGGCACCCATAGCTTTGGTATGGCTTCCGCTTCATTGCCAGGAAAAGTTGCCCCCAAGTTAGAGTGTACTAGAAAGTACGAACGGGGCGAGCTACAGGCTCCGCTCATGGTTTCAGTTGCACCTCAAAATGTGGAAAACGATCAGGTGAAACCAAGCCACTTCAATCGCAGCGCCACCTTCGCTGCGTGCGATCGAGTAGCGAAACTGGTCAAGGTCATATTGTATTTTGTAGCATGAGCTACACTGGCTGATTTTGAGCAGTTTCGCGTGGCTCGCATAATGAGCCGTGCTCCGTGCTGTGCAAGCGCAAGGAGCAGTGACGTCACACGGCGCACAGCTGGCGCAGCGGAGCCGCCGCCGCCGCGGGCTCCGCCGCCACCGCGCGCGCCTCGCCGGTCTGCGCAAGCGCGAGGAGCAGTGACGTCACACGGCGCTCAGCTGGCGCGCCGGAGCCTCCGCCGCCACCGCGCGCGCCTCGCCGGTCTGCGCATTCCAGAGGAGTGACATCATAGCCACGGCAGACGCACTGGTGCCGCCGCGTGCCCAGCTGTGCGCCTCCGTTGCGCAGTAGCCAAGTCTGACGCTGCACCGGAGCCGCTCGATAGCGTCTCTCACTTTGTGCGCATAAGCTCACGCTACGTATATCCTGGCATAGCCGAGCTAAGCCACCGCAATTTTTTTATGATATTGACGCCAGAGGTACCGTCAAAGCACCACGACACGACGACGTGACGTTACGACGACGCCATGACGTCACGCGACGCCAAGATGCTGTCGCAAGGCCGTCGTGACATCCCGTCGCCTCGAGGACGACCCCGTTTCGCGACATCAAGTCGCCGTTGTAACGCAGTCGTGACATCGCGTTGAGGACTACGCCGCTACGCAACATCAGGTCGCCGTTGTGACGAGGTCGTGACACTGCGCGCCGCGTCGAGGACGACGTGGACGTGGTCGTCGATGCTGACGTTGACGTCGCCGCCCCACGCAACGTCGAGCATCGCTATGACGTCAAGTTAACGTCGTCCTGACGTCATCGTTAACGTCCACGTCACACCGAAGCCTTGACGGCGTGTCACGTCGTCGCCTTCGCCAGCATCAACGTCGACGCGCAGTCACGACGAAGTCTTGACGTCGTGTAACGCCGTCGACGATGACGTCAACGTCGACAACGACGTCGACGAACTGACACCAAGCGTCCTTATGACGTCGCATTAACAAAAACCTGTCAACGCTATGAGCTCGCGCTTGCAGCCTTCGCTGCGGTACAACATAAGGTGAAACGGAGTATAGTACACACTACCCAAGTACCGTGAACTAGAAGTAGAGGAAAAATCGGCGGCCTCCGGGCATGGCCTCCGAGATACCGAAGCGTTCGCGCGCTTCGGGATCTCGGAGGCTATGCTCCGGGCAACGTTACTAAAGGCCCGTTCACACGACGCATTTTTCTCGCGCATCTAGTGTCGCGAAATGTAGTTTCGCGAAATGGTTGCGCCGTCTGAACGAGTCCGAAAAGGACGCGCGCATCTAAACAAAGTTGCGCGCACACCTCGCTTCTGGAGCGAGCTTTTGCTGAAACTTTGCCGAGTCCTGTCAATCACTCTGAGGGCGCCGCCAATGGCCGCTCAGAAACGCTCTCACGTGGCCTTTGAGGGGGGAGCGAGCTATTTGAGAAGACCACTTCACTGCCGGTGTTGTAGCCGAGCCAAATCCGAAAAAACCGAAACCACGAACGATGGATACTGCCGGCGCTTCCGCAAGCACGTCAAACACCACTGAAGGAAAAGTGAGTAGCATATCGGAAAAAAATCCAGCGATGGACGAAGACAATTAGCGGGAGTTGGCTAGATTAGAATAGTGCTCATAGCGTTGTTGTCGCGACGATACCGCTGGATAAGAGACCATCGAGTAGACTGAAACCAAGTTTGCTTTGTTTACAAGCGAACGTGAAACCATGTGCGCTCTCTAAAACAGTTGGCACTGTAAAATCGGGGCAGACATGGGCGCCGAGAAGTAACCAGGGGCCCTAATCTGGACACTTGGCGGAAAAGTCGGCGAGAAATCTGGCGGCTATGATTGGCCGGCGCCAAGGTCAAGTGCGGCGTCGGCCAATCACGGACGCCAGATTTCTCGCCGGCTTTCTCGCCGAATGTCCAGATTAGGGCCCCAGATTGGGCACGTAGCGTTTCTATGAATACCATGTGCATTGATAGGAGCTTTGGCAATGAATTGGCTGCGTACGGGCTCGGCGCCGGCACATGTCCTGCACCATAGCCTCCTTTATACTGGTAATGCCTGCCCAATGGTTGGCTTCCCCATGCTTCGTCGTCGTTGCGCCTGCTTCCCAAATTTGCCACTAGAGGCGCCAAAACCCCATACAAAAATGCAGACGACGCTTCTCCGCTGCCCGCTGCTACAGTCCACTGTGACGCCATTTGTGAATTGAATACATTTGTAACCCGTGCTACATAACTAGCGCAGGTCACCGTCAGTGTAGTTTTCATATATAAAAGAAGTCTTAAAGGGATACTGAACCAAGGAATTTAGTGTCCATAATAAGTGGCGCACGTTCTTTCCACGAGCCAGCAGCCGCCGGTGTGCGCGAGCACACGCAACAAAAATGACGTCAAAGACCTCCATTCGCGGTTAAGATGACAGTGAAATGTATGGGCTTCGGGCCAAAGGAGAATAAAGACAAGTTTTTCATCTACACAGTGGTGTCTGGTGTAAAAGGTATGCGATTAATTGGTGTAACAAGCACGTAGCTTTCACTTGTAGAGATGAAAAGCCTGTCTTTATTCTCCTTTGGCCCGAAGCTTCCCATGCATTTCACTGTCCTCTTAAGCGCGAATGGAGATCTTTGACGTCATTTTCGTTGCGTGTGCTCGCGCACACCGGCGGCTGCTGGCTCGTGGAAAGAACGTGCGCCACTTATTATGG
Source organism: Ixodes persulcatus (assembly GCA_013358835.2). Lineage (NCBI taxonomy): Eukaryota > Metazoa > Arthropoda > Arachnida > Ixodida > Ixodidae > Ixodes > Ixodes persulcatus. The sequence continues at coordinate 87,521 of JABSTQ010008059.1, read as the reverse complement.
GCACTAAATTCTTTGGTTCAGTATCCCTTTAACCTTTCTTTTAGCTTTCACTTCTTGGTTTTGATTCTATGCTGAAATGTTACCAGACCTCTGGTGCTTGTCACAGCGACAACAGTAATAGTCAAACCAAACTAAAAAGGAGACAGAGAGGCTGGCGGACGTTCACGACGTTGCAACAGCAGCCACTTGGCGTTTTTTTATTGCTTCTGGAGCAGAGCCGGACAACATACGGCCCGCGGACCACATGCGGCAGTCAAGGGATTTTTCTCAGGACCGCGAACGAGCCTTCGCTGACCGAAAACCTGTGCACCCGTCGGCAACGCTCTGACCGGGGATCTTAAAATACATTTTCAATTTTAATTTTTTTTAAGCTCACAGTTTTCTTATGTTTTGACCGGTTTCTTCTGGTCTGCACTGTTTTTCACGGATGCAGTTCTAGAGCTTTAACGATTTCCTAGATAGTGGCTTGTTGAAGAAGATCGTCTTGAGGTCACGCTCGTCAGACACGGATGCAGAGTAGTTTGTGGAAATTGGCCTGACGTACTTAGTAGACAGAATTTGCAGGAAATCTTTGTAATGGTTTACATCTTTATCTGCATTCGCGCATTTCAGAACGCCATGGTGCATAAGTGTATCTACGCAAGTCTCATCAGCTACATACAAAGGTGTTTTCAGCATATTTCGTTTTTTTTCAGTAAAACCTCTACGAAGTTCTTCAGCGCATACAGCACCCTCACTAGCTTCTCCGATGGATAGTATAGTCCTGCCCTGTCCTGGTGCCTGATGATGGAATCACTGTGAGCCGTAGAAGCCTGCTTAATAACCAGTAGGAAGCAGTCACTGCAGTAGACATGTTCCTTCACCACCCGTGCCAAATATCCACCTACTACTACGTGACGCCACACGCACACCGTGTGGCGTCACGGTGTGCGTGCCGGGAGCCGCAGACAGCCTCGTGCTATTGAGCTATGCCGGCTATGGCTAAGCGCAGCTCTGAGAATCAAACGACAACCGAAAGAAGTTACTCGTGTCACAAAAACATTACGTGATCACGTGACCTATTTAAACACGTAAGGTCACGTTACCGCGTAACCTAACATGGAAAACTTACGTTATCACATAGCTTAACGTGATAACGTAGCTTAACCTAGCTACAGTGAACTGTAGTAGCAGACAGCGGACAAGCGTCGTCTGCTTTTCTGTATGGGGTTTTGGCGCCCCTAGTAGCAAATATGTGAAGTAGGCGCGACGACGACAAAGAAACCATTGGGCAGGCATTTTCGGTATAAAGGAGGCTATGCCTGCACGTACAGGTTGCCGCCTCAATCGGCTTTGCGCACATGCGAGATCGCTCCAAGTAGTGCAGTATGTGCGAAAAAAAAAATAAAGTGAATTGACTGCATAAAATGCGCAAGCAGGTCCCCGGATAAATAGCGATCTGATTCGGAGCACCACATTGAGGTCAACACCGAAACTATTTTCGCGAGTCTAAACGTCATCGTTGTTGCACGTGAAGCGGTACGTGTGAACGAGCACATTTCGCGAAACTTGAGTGTCGCGAAACTGTTGCGCGCCTAAAAGATGCATCGTGTGAACAGACCTTAAAACATTCAGTTGGGAAACTCGCCGTTGAAACCTGGGCCGCTGGCGTCCACCGAGACCGAGCTAAATACGACAACAGCGCCACTCTGTATCATTTGTCTGTACTGTGGTCACCTTGAGCTTTTAGAAAGCATGTTTTTGCGTAAAAACAAACGGGAACGATTCTTTTTGTATAAAATTTATTGGAGTTTAGTACAAAATGAAGGGCGCGTGATGTTTTGAAAAATCTTTAGTTTGCAAGGTTTTGCGGCACAATTAATATTGTTTTTATACAACCATGCCTCAACGCTGCTTTCAGGTAGCGCGTCCCGACCGAGGTGCATTTCAGCTTCGGTAGTAAGACGCGACGGGTCCGCTGGGGAGACGGGGGTGGCACCCCTGTAACCGCTTTCACTGTATCCGTTTCGGCGCCAAAATAGCCGAATAAAGCCAAAATAGAAGTAACGTTTGGTTCCCCGAGTGGCCGCTGCGGGAGAAATGGCGGCGTTGTGTTCGCCATTAGCTCGGTTCGCGAGGACAGATCGGGGCCACTTTTTCGGAGCAGTCTCTATGGCAGTTTCCCAACTGAGTGGTTTAGTAACGTTGGCTCTGGGGGAAGCCCGATTTGCTCGCTCCTCTAGTAAGCGATCATATTATTTCTTATTTGACCCATCACATCTGAAACCGTCGCTATTGGCGATACTGCATTCCGACGCCACTCTGGCCGAGAATGATAAACGGCGCTCCGCCGTGAGCTGCAAAATGCGGCCACCGGCTGACAGGTCCCGGTCACCACGGCAATCGACTAGCAGCTCCCGGTCACAATCTTGGCACCAGCCAAGGAACAACAATACAATGGACCACTCGACTGCAAATGACCACCCTAACAAGGCCAACATCATGATCCCAGCCCACCAACAAGTACGCGCAGAAGGGACACCTGCAAAGAATGACGCGTCATCATCACACTCGCTCGAGGACGGCGACGACGAAGACTCATCACCTTTCACTGTCGTAACTTACCGAAAGAACAGACCATCTGGCATCCCAGTGATCTTGAAACCTACAGGAAACCAAGTCATTTTGGAAAGTAAACCCCAACTCAATAGCAAACGACATTCTTGCGGTAACACAAGAGAAGATTGTATCGCACAGAATTAACAAGGACGGTAGCCTCTCGGTACACCTGGCATCACTTTGCTCGGCAAACAAGTTACTGGCTCTGCACTCCATAGGCAGCGTTGAAGTCACCGCCCACGTGCCAGAGACGTATTCAAAGAATCTGGGGAAAATCAAGAACGTTCCTCTTGAATACTCCAACTCTGCACTGCTGGAGTACCTACTTGACAACGGCGTAACAGTCCGTTCAACGGCAAATTGCATATTATCGGAAGGAGGACGGAGCATCGAAGAGCAACCATCTGAAAGTGTCTTACTCGTCTTTCGCACAGATCGGCCAATGCCACAACGAGTGTTTCTTGGATTCACCAGCCTATCCAGTCGAGGAATACTTCGGATCACCTGTGCAGTGCTTCAAATGCCAAAAATACGGCCATGTTGCGAAGTACTGCAGGGGTCCTCAACGCTGCAAGGTATGTGCTGGCCACATCGTTACAAGGACTGCACCAACAGGAGCGAAACAAAATGCGATAATTAGGCGGAAATCAGCCAGCGACCTTCTAAGGGTGTTCAGGAAACAAGCAGCTTCTGCAGCATTTCGTTCAAATATGCTGAACGGTAGACATGCAACGCGCCGTGCACCGTCACCAAACCCTGAAGTTGTTCGAGTACCTGAGTCGCCTCAATTTCAACAAGACCAGGCACAGCTGACCACATACTCCAGCGTTCTGAAACGTCCATCTAAAATACACAAGCGACGTATCATCAAGGAGACTCAAGAAAGCGTTCCAACGAACCAAAACAAGGAGAGTCTTTACCAGCACCAACCTCGAGAGCACGACATACATCGGGCAATATTCAACCATCTAAAAACTACAGGCCACCAAAGGCTCCTCAAGCTTCACATCTGCCCGATTTGAAATCGTATCAACAAGGTGATATAACCAAACTTCTGATAGTACCAATGTTTCTTGTAGCTCTTAAAGCCATCCTGCAAACGCCAAGAGATGCGAACAAACTCCCTGAAGTCTAGGGTTTTCTTGCTTTGGAACACGTAATATCGTAAATTGGCTTTTAATCAATAGAAAACAAGGTTCCACGTAATGAAAGATAAATAGAAGGCAGCAACAATATTTCAATGAAATGCAAAGGGGTTAAGGTCACGACTATCTGACTTCCGTCAGTTGGCACACAAGTATAAATATGCCATAATAGTGATATGTGAATAAAGTTACCCCATAATCTACAACTGTCAGGTTACGAAACATTTGATTCATCGCGTACTGCTGGGGATAAGCCGAGTCACGCTATTCATCCGTCGGGACCTCACGTAAGTGCCACATGTCATTTCCACCTCACGAGGACAATGAGTACGCGCGTGCTTCAATCCCTGGCGATAAGCTCTCGTTCACAATAATTGCAATCGTATATACCGCCTAAATGCAAATTTGAGAGACAACGCCTAGACAACATTCTAAATACGGCACCCGCACCTCACATTATAACTGGCGATTTTAATGCGCATCACCATCTATGGGGTAGTGTTCGAAAGACTCCTCGCGGGAGATGACTTGCTGATATAGCTGAGGTGCATAACTTATTTATCTGAATGATGGAAGTCCCATATACCTACATGGTACAAGTGGCAGCAGTTGCCTTGACTTGACATTCGTGTCATCGAGCTTGGCATCATCTGTTGCCTGGTTCACAGATGTAGAAACGCGTGGGAGTGATCACATCCTAACCTGCACAATAATTCATGATTTTGTAAAGAAACAAAAAGGCAACATAATTCAGCGAGTGAATTGGTTGGAATTCGAAGAGGCAATGAAAAACAAAACAATGAATAGCCTCCATGAATTTTAGAGTGCAATTATTATGTGTTCTGCAAAATCATCAACGCACAGTTACAAACTTCCAGCTCATCGAAAGTGATCGATGCCGAGTAAGAACATCTCACGTGCGATACGACGGCAGGCAGAACGGCGCGCTAGACGATCTAAACTTAAGGAGGAGCTTCGAGCGGCAAGAAGACTACATTTAGATAAACTTGGCCAACGCCGATACCGAGGGTTTTGAGCAAACATTGATCCTCGAAAACCACTCAGTATAATATTGCCGCCTGCAGTGCCGAGAGAGCAACGCTCGGTCACCGACTTCTGGGAGCTTCGCGTTCATTCTTTCACCAGACGTAACTTTCTACCTGCTTTGTTGTTCTCGAAAGTGCCAGGTCATTCTCGCCCCGAGCGCGCGACGCTCGAGCCTTCTTTGCCGAACTTTCGAGATAGTGACGCGTTGTAGATAAGCAGCTACCCGCGACCTTGTCGAGTCAGTCTCGCTCGCGCCTTCTGTTTCGCCGCCGAATTGCCGCCTGCTTTTCTGCTCCCTCGACGCTCTTTCGTTATTCATTTTTGGTTGGCACACGTTCGCCCATTAAACCTTTATTTTCAGTTCAATTTTCGCCTTCTCGTCGCCTTAATTCGTGACAATATAGAAAATATCGAGGGGACTAAAAACACCTCCCCAACAAGATCACCCATTTCGGGCACTTTCATTATCAACGAAGTGCCCTCAGAAAACTACAGCGAATGAATTCTGCGTTTTGCTCACAGCAAGCGCAACCCAACCAGCGAATACTCAACTGTACAGGGTCACTCGACTACATAAAGATGGCGCGCCCGCTAAGTTTGATAAGTGTCTTGACGATCTTGACGCAGCGCTTGCGTCTTTAAAACCCAACTCGTGCCCTGGTCCGGATGGCATCAAATATGTCTTTTTAACCCCTTATGGCCGCCGATGTCAAAAAGTGGCTGCTAAACTTGTTTAACCAATCATGGACAGATGGAGAGGTACCTGACTCATGAAAAAGAGCAAGAATTGTTCCTTTGCTAAAACCAGGAAAGTCGCCACTGCTTCTCTCGTCGAATCGTCCTGTCGCACTTGCAAGTGGCGTAGAAAAACTGATGAAAAAAATGATCAATAGGCGCTTAGAATGGTACCTTGAGCAAAGAAATACGTATCCGAAAATAATGCATGGTTTCCGTGGAGGTCGGAGCTCAATAGATTCTGTAATCGACCTTGTTAGTTACGTAGAAGAAGAAAGAGCAAAGCGCAAAGTCACAGTTGCAGCTTTTCTCGACGTGAAGGGAGCGTTCGATCATGTCACACATGAGGCTGTCCTCCAAGCCCTTTTAGCGGTTGGGGTAGGGGGGGGGGTCTCTATGCATGGATAAAGAGTTACCTCACAAGACGCTCAATTTTCATGACGACGCATGAGGGTGATACAGCCGATCACTACGTCTACCGAAGTGTTCCTCAAGGAGGCGTCTTGAGTTCTACACTATTTAACCTTACACTCATTCGACTGGACCAAGTGCTGCCATCAAACGTTAACGCGTCATTATATGCAGATGATATCTGTATATGGGCCTCTGGTTCTACTCGGGTGCAAGCAAAAGCAAGAATACAGGTTGCATTGAGAGGACTTCAAAATATCTTACCTTCGTGGCCTTGAAATCTCTGCCGCCAAATCAGCTGCCATCGCTTTTACAAGGCGTAACATGGATCCATATCCCCTACGTATCTGTAACCAGACAATCCATACGTAACTAGTACATATGTTCCTTGGAGTATACCTTGACAGGGGATTGACATGGACGACGCATGTCGCTTATTTAAAGAAGAAGCTCACATGCTTTGTAGGTCTCTCTCGTTTTATTAGTGGCACTAGCGTGGGGCGCGACAGTACCTGGCTCTCCTCCAGTCTATATCGAGCTCTTTTTGTAGGCTTGCTGCGATACAGTCTGCCCGCAATACATGGCCTATGTCAAACAAATGTCAACACAATCAAAAGTATACAAGCGCGCGCTCTTCGTGCAGTGTCTTGGACTTCCGACTTGTACTTCGACCGCTGGCACAATAGCAGAAGCTCACGCTACACCGGTAGAAGTTTTGCTTATGCTGGAAACAGTAAGAGTCCAGTTAAGGCACATTGCAAAACATGCTAATCACCCTCTCTCCAATATTGACCTTGAACGTCAACACTTAAGCTACTCTAAAGCTCTGTCCCAAATGGAAGCCCACTTTCCAGATGATCTTGCACCGGCAAAGATTTGAACAGTATTCCCCATGGAGACTTCCCTGTGCCTGATGTCATAGTGGACATTAAGGGAATCAGGAAGAAAGCAAACACCCCAATCTCCGTAATTCTGCAACTTGCGTTATCGAATATACTTTGTGATCATGCATCAACAACTTATGTTTACACTGATGGGTCAGTAAGCTCAAATAGCTCAACAGCATGTGTGGTTATCCCAAGTCACCTAACAACGAAGGCATTTAAGCTTAGCCACATGACGTCATCTACTGCCTCTGAATTAGTGGCAATTAATCAAGCTCTTGAAATGATCTTCCCGAAACCGCCCAAACACTGGACAATATTTTGGACTGTAAACCGGCACTACAAGTGATATCCACATTTGTATGATATAATCAGAACGATCAAATCCTTGTTTATGTTCTACTGAATCTTAAAAGATGCTTCAACCTGGGACACACTATTAAATTTCAATGGATTCCAAGTCGCTGTCACATACCTGGGAACGAGGCAGCTGATGCTGGTGCGAAATCAGCCCATTTCTTAACCCAAACGTCATGGTGCCGTATTGTCAAAACGACATACGGTCTCTCATTAATCTCTACGCCTTCACCGAAACAAGAAGATTGTGGCATATGGCGAACTATCATCAGTATGGACCTCTCTACGCTTTGGATCCGGATCTTTTGTTCCACACTCCAAGTGATCTGCCACGGCGGACAGAGACAGTGATACATAGACTGAGGCTCGGTGTAGCATCCACACACAAGTTCCTTCATCGGATTTTACAGGTCACAACACCTAAGTGCCCAAGTTGTGACTCCATTGAAACAATTCATTATATCTTGTGTGATTGTTTCATCTTCGACGCAGAAAGGACACAACTCAAAAACACGCTAGCATGCCTAGACAACCGACCCTTCTCAGTGACTTAGGTGCTTGGTACTTGGGACAATCCACACAAAGAAGCCAAGGCCACAAAAGCACTTGTTAGATTCTTAAAAACAACGCGCCTGGACTTCTGCTTATAGAAGATGACCTTCATTGTTAGTGAATAGCGCAGTGTTACAGTGTTCAAACTTTGTAGTTTTTACGTTTTTTTAATTTTATCTTTTTTTTTCTCTATTTTAATCCCCTCACCCCTCTCCCCCAAAACAAAGTAGTAAACCGGGACAAAATACCCAGGTTAACTTCTTTGTCTTCCTTTGTGCCCTTTCTTCCTCCTTCCTCCTGCAGTTGAAGAAATTATTTCATAAGTAATGAACGCCGTTTAGTCACTAGGGCCCTTCATCTTTTTCTTCTTCTCCGGCATCTTGGCCAGACGCTAAATACAGCATCGGTGCATCTGCCTGGTGTTACTTTTTTTTTTTAAACTCGGAGTGCAGCGAAAGCTATGGGCGCAAGGTCACATATTTGAGAGGTGCTGATCTTGTTTGGTAGCACGTTCAGCGAAAGTAGCAATCGAAAGCTACGAGCTCACACTCGCAGTCCTCACTTCAATCCAAGGCAACCATGCGATTTAGAGCCAAATCCGCAGACTAATCGAGGACCTGCGAATTTCTCCTAATGACTTCAAGGTCACGTGATACGCACATTTCTTCTTGTCCGCGGACCTGGTTCCCTTAATTTGTCCGCCCTGGGAATACAACTTTATATGACTACTGCGTTATGCCCGTTAATGTACCCAGGCTAGAGTTGGTACTGCCAGAATAAAAAAATAAATAAAGAACGTAAATCAGGGGGGCTATGTTCGACAAATGTTTCGTTTCTCCTAAAAAGAAACGGAAGTGGCGGAAGTGATGATATCGCGTCTGATTGGCTAGAGGCTCAAACGACGTAAGTGGGAACTTTCGCCATTTGAGCCTCTAACCAATCAGACGCGATATCGTAACTTTTATCACTTCCGTTTCTTTTTAGGAGAAACGAAACATTTGTCGAACATAACCCCCTGATGTACTTGATTTAAATAAGATTTATTTGATTTAAGTCAAGTTTACAAGATTTCAATAGAACTAAATATTCAAATCACCCTCGCTAGAAATAAAGAACTTTTTCATCACTATATTTTGTTTCAGATAAAGTCAAGACAAAGCCGACGCTACGATCTAATAGGATCAATCACGCACCGTCAAAAGCGCAAGTCATTGGGCCTTTTTTTTGTATATGCCTGGTGTAGCGGTGATAGAACACGTACAGAAACGTGACGAACACCATGATGGTGCGCTTTTGATGCTCTCTCATTGGTCCCAGCAGCTCCTTAGCGTCGGATGCGTCTGGACTTAAAGGCGACGTGCAACAATATTAGCTTGGAATGTGTTTCACTTTTACACGAGCTTACTGGCACTAGTGGGACTCAAGGATACTCGCACGCAACGCCAATGACCGCGAAACGCCTTTGTTGCGGCGTAATTTCAATAGTTTTCTTTCAATCTCTATTTCGTAAAACATGATGACGTAGCTAAGGGTTCGCAGTCCCCCCCCCCCCCCGCCCCCCCCCCCCCCCCCAAGTGAGAATATGTGAATTCGGCTCATAGATTGGACCCGATCATTACGTGAGCACTCAATTTGGGCTCGTGATTATCTGTACCTCTACAAGCATTCGGGTAGTGACCCGTGTCTAATCGCAGCAATGGCGACAATAGCCGAACCAAGAACTCGGCGCGTGTCCTGTGCTTTACCAACCCCAGCACGTCGATGTGAACAACATTGGCGGCACATAAACGGCCCCATATCACCGCTTGTTCTGGCTGCGAGTTGAAGGAATGAACGCAGCTCGTTTTTTCCTTAAATGTTTCTGCGGCTTTTTGTCTTTTTGCGTGTGGCGAAAAACGGACACGTAATTCATAGGTCGCTAACGTCAAAAACACCATTTTAAGAGGTAGTTGCGCAAATTCGAAAATCGTTGCATCGCACCTCTAAGCTGAAATGAAGTATAGATCTGTTTCTTAATGGCTGTTTGATACAAAATCCTTTATGCTCGATCCTTATTTACTTTAAATACAAAATAAATGCCTATGGGGAAGCAAACACTGGTAAACAAATGATATATAGAAACTATTTTCAATATTGGTTTGTGGAAAAGCGTCAAATCACAATTTAAATAATCTCGATTTTTGTTCTAAACTGGGTTCTCACAGTGGCTAAATTTATCATCTTCACCGGAGGCAGTACCCGATGCCCCTTGGGGCTGACTGACTTTCAGGTGTCTAAGGAAACACACAACACAATCGCATTCAATTAATTCGACGTGTGAAGTGATGCGCTCCACACGTCGACCCGTCCTGGCAGCTAAAGTGAACACACAGAAAATGCGCTTTAATAAACTACTTTAAAAGTTATAATATGCGCCAGATAAACTTCCCGAATCGTTTCTTTAAAAAAGTACGCAATTCGTATACTTTTCAACTGTTAGTTGTCTTTGCCAAGGGGCACTGTTGGCGTGGAAATACACGGACTGAATTTTGATCCGTCAGAGCTTCGTCCAGAAGTCCGGGTCACGTCCTGTCGATGCGGCGGGTCCTGACCCGTGATTCGGGGCCCGGCTTAGGGCTCGCCGTCTGGACAATCTGCAGTCGACCTGAACCAAGCATCAGACTACGTGATCCTTTCTGAAGCGGCAGACACCGATATTTGTCAAATGGTTCCCGTGCGCTTATTCAGCCTTTTCACTGCGACAAAATAAAGCGCCGAGGGAAGCGATATTCAACTTTGAGCATTAAATACACATGATAAAAGTAAACCCCGGTACAGTTTTACAGGCGCAAAAAAAAATGTCAAATGAAAGGTTTTACGCGCTTGGTTAAACTTCATCAATGTCATCACCGTGATTGCAGCTTAGCACGCCTCAAAGGGCTGCTACAGGTAAAAACATATTCAACTTTTATAGAGCTAGAATAGTAATATTGCGTGCCTTTCGGACAAGTGTCAAGAATGGTAGTGCCAAGTTGACTTTGGGGTAAACAAATATATCCAAAGACTCAGTTCAATACTTGTATAAGACCTGGAAAGATAAGAACCTTCTCTAAACTCTACGTCGAAGTTGGTTGCCACGCGCATTGTATAAGCAATTAAAAGTGTTTTCGCATCTTAAATAAAATATGAACTAAGAAACTTAAAGAAATAGTCTTGACAAGAGATGTAGGCAGAGGCGTGGGAAGTGTTATGAGAGATGGGAACTAGAGGGTTTTTTTTTTTGCCCATATTAAGCATTTTTTTTAAATAATAGAATATGCAACATACGAGAAAGCATCAGCCCCCTCACCCTCCACCCTCCTATTCCGGCACTTCGGTAATTCCCGAAGCGTTGAAGAATCTACTTATGTCTTAACGACATGTTTTTACAAATTCCTACTGAGTTTTTATGCCCGTGATTGGTTAGCGCAAGGAGCAATTGAAACAATTTATTTGAAATTAAAGTGAATTGAGTTTTAGGTTGGTTAATGAATAACAAAAAATGCAACATCTGTTCTTGCGAAAAACAAGCAAGCAATTACTTTGAGGCTAAAGGTTTTATGCTTACGCAGCCGTAAACGAGGGCAAAATGTTCCCGTGGTGCTCATAAATATTAAAAGCTCGGGGGTCGCTTCTTAGTCTTATGTTTGACGGTTGCGTTTCCATAAATCAAAACAAGTCAGCCTGCTCTCGGTCCGTAAAGTCTATTTACAACCAACATAAAACTAGTTGTTTTTCTTTGACGCGGAGATTCTTCGGCCGTCATCTGTTTAAATCAGAAACTCTAAATAATGCGCCAACATAATTATGCGTGACCGTGCGCTAAAACAAGATAGAAATAAACAGAGGACGTAGCAGCGGTTTGATAAAGTTGGAACTCTGTGTCATGCAAGCTGCAGTCACAACCACCCTACTGCGAACGTTGGTGGGCAGTTCCGGTGATCCAGTGGAGAAAGTCAACATCCGGTTGTGCCGTTGCCAGCCTTACGTCCCCGTTTCTCTCACTTCCCCATTTTTTTTCCCGTGTCGTTACTTTCCATTTTTCAACTCCAACAACTTGCAGACACCAACTCTGCCAGCGTGAACGTTCGAAATATTCCGGGAGGAAGCGAGACCGAAAGAAACTTCCGGTAGGTGAAAAAAACAAAACAAAAAGTGGTAGAGGGGAAAGTGGTGCCGAAGATGCTCTTGGTTTCGGAAACGGGAAATGAACGCAAGAATTAAAAAGAGAAGCGACAGAAAGGGGGATAAAACAACAAAAAGAGTCGTTTTAAGGGAAAAGAGCGACAAACGGGTTACGCATAAGGGTCGGCGCAAGTAATCAAGCGTTAGCAATGCGCGTCAGCTAAGGGGAATGTTTAACTTTGAGAACAAACAGCGCCCTGATTCCCGTGCGATAAAAAAGAACACGGGAGAGAGAGACGCTCGACGAGTGGAAGGAGGAAAACAAACCTTTCTTTCTCGCTTTCCCTATGACGCCTGTTTTCCCCCGAATATTGAGACAAAAAGAAAAAAACTTACTCGCGAGTACGCGGCTGCGATACGTGCGCGCAAAGAGGAAGAGGCGAGAACACGTTCGGGCATCAACGAATCTGTATCTTTTAAACAAAAATTCCAGGAACCTAGAACGGGCGGAGAATTGTTTAACGACGGCGTTGAAGTATTTTTTTAGACTAATATAAAATGATAAAAAAGGGAATGGGGTGTTTAATTATTAACGATGGATACCGCACATAAAGCAATAGCAAAAAAGGGTGGTGTTGATATTCACTTTTTTTATTGCTTTATATATTGTTGTTTCTGTATGCGTTCTTCTGTCTTTTTTCTCCGTGTTTTCGTTGTTTTTGGAAACGTTCATTGCATGTGCGGCTTTTGCGCGTCATGTGCTATATATTCTATTCGCCCCTAAGCTGAAAGTGAGGTGAGAATTAAGCACTCGTCGGACCAATCAACCGCCGCCCTTTTGTCACGTGACCCTACCTTCCGCGAGCGGGTACGGGCCGGAGCGTGATCACGTTTCTACAGATAGACATATGACTGGTCCATTGAGCATGTAGCTTCGATCGCACCTTCATCTTAGAAGGGAAAGTTGTATGAAAGGTTTGAACAGCGGCGTGGGGGAATTCCTGGGTCACGTAGGCGCACAACCCTCGCCGAACAATAAACACGAGACCGCGAACACGGACAAATATACAGAAATGTGGTTCCATATCAAATTAATCTTATCGAAGAATAAAAATCAGCAGTAAGAAAAAAGGACGAAAAGAAAAACGAGAAGGCGATAATACTGGAGTAGGAAATCGAGTTAAGGGGCACGCGACTAGCGCCATGATCAGAAAGTCCGGAGCCTTTTGCGCAAATATCGGACTCGAGGCTGAAATTTAATTAAGCGAGAGAGGCGTAATTGTAATTTATTCGAAGCTAGGTCAGCCCCGACTTCGGTCATTACTCCGATGAAGACGCGAGAAAGAAACTTTTTTCCCACCCACGAGGGAACGTCTCGTCTGCACTTAAAAATTTCCAAGAAGCTTTCGGATACCCGATTGGTTATCTTTAAGCCCTCGTGATTGGACAATTCGTGTGTAAAGCCACGTCATAAAATGGAAGTTAGAATAATCGGTGAAATAAGTTACACTTTAAACAACAAAACTGTAAACGCAAAAATAAAACAAAAATCAGAAATTCTTTGAAGGACACATTTCTTGTTCGCAGTTCAGGAAACGTTTTGCTGAACTTTATGCGTTCCGTCCGAAGTGGAGAGCAACTTTGTTGCCAATATCTGACCCTCATTCTCGTGGTTTATATCTGTTAATGTAACATAATTATGTTGCACAGTTCAGAGTCGGATGGAAGTCGGGATAGAAGCCATAGACCCGGCTAGAACTGTCGCGTCCTAATGGCGTCCGCCAAGTTTAGCAGTGTTATCAATTTTCTTATAGCACCTTCAAAGATTGTGCATTTCAAGTTTCAGCAGAGCAGTCGATACATACAAGAAAGGTGAGATTTGTTGCAGGAAGTTAGGCCACCTGAAGGCGGTATCAGGGGATCTCCGCGGTTGAAGGACAGAGCTCGCTTCAGGAAAAGCACAACGCCCCATATTTTTGTTTCGATAGATTGCAGTCATCCTCCGACATACTACACATGAAGGAGTACCCATGAGCAGTAGAAGCTGTTCACGTGTGTTTCGCAGTTTGCAACTTTAGAACGCGAAAAAGGCTCGACGATATTAATAAACGAGACGCAAGTCGGCTTGGTTAAGTGTTCGTTTTTGTTTTCAGGTGTTTTAGGCTCACGGTGGTAAGAAAGCAAGGATCGTGCCGCTTCCGGGACGTATGGAGCGATCGGCCATAGCGTACATAGGAGCGGCCCCATCATTCCTTGCGCTGCACGGTGGAGTGTGGGGTCGCCAACAAGCCTTTGGAGATTTCTCGAAAAGGTCTATTTGGTCAGCGCGGTACGACTCTTCTGCTGTCTTTTGCGTTTGACCGTGAGCAAGCGCCGTATGTCCGCTCATAAAAACTTACGTCGAGATTACAAACTGGCACGCTGGCGCCATCTATCAGTAGCCTTAGAACACCGCCGCTTTGCGTATAACTAGAGTGAATATTTTGAAGTGTTTGCGAGATCAAATATACTCATTATTTATGAAAAAATGGTGCACCTACAGGATCGTCAACATTTTGCGGAGCCAACTGAAAAACAAAATGTGATGCGTACAAAAACAAAATTTGAAACAGAAACGCAGGTCGAAAGTGTTTCGGGGCTTCCTAAAAGATAGCACCAGTGTGGTGATTTCCCCTCGTAAGCGGTCACAAGCGGACAAACGCTCATGTGTGAACCTACCTTTAACGCCTACTACCCGAGTGTAACATCAGACTCCTCCCAGTACATTATAAAGAAAAACAAAAAGAAAAAAACATCGAAACAGGCGCGAGAATCAGAATCGTCGAATTGAAGCGTACTGGTAATTTACAGATATGAAAGTAATTGGGCAACAAAAACAATTCTTCTGTTTTTTTTTAATAGAACACAGTGCGCAAACGATGAGGACACAAATAAATAGAAGGACACAGCGCTACTCCTGTGTCCTTCTATTTCTCTGTATTCTCGTCATTTCCGCGTTGTGTTTCATTTTTTTAAGTATGCACCAACTTTAGCTCGCATCGCCACCCAAATTCGATTGTTCTGTCTTCATTCCTTTTGTCGCTTCCCTTTTATATCTACATCACGTCCAAACGAAAATTTAGAGTTTTTTTTTTTTTTTTTTTTTTCTCGCAAAAATAAAGCACGCATCGCTGAACACTCAGTCTCCGCCGAAATGTAGCGCTAGCGGTCGGGACTGATGCCAATATTTAAAAACTAATCGTTATTATATTAAAACGTTATAGATGATTTTCTAAAACTTTCAATGACAAAAGGGTGGAGTTGTTCTCGCTAGTTTTCGCCATTCGGCTTCATGTGTTCGAGGGCGTTGTCGGCCATCACATTACCTCTGAACTTTTTCGTGAATCCCTTTGGCAGCGGCAGCGGCGCAATAGTACACATTCTGCTAAGATCTTGCCTTTGTTACTTTCAGTTTTCCAAGTTTTGCCGAGTGCTGGTGGCTGCTACTGGAAAGCCGCAGACCTTCAGATCTGCTCTCGCTACTCAACGTGGCAAGTCATCCTCACAAATCACTCGACGTCATCGCCCTGGGCCTTCCACCAATCACCTTTCAAAGCATCGCCAGCGACACTATCGTCTGCGCTGAAAAGGGCTGTTCGGAGACACGGATATTTACTTTGGCAGCGGCAGCGGCGTCGATAGTATACCGTCGGCTAACGTCTTTCCTGCGTTACTTTTAGGTTAGTCTTATCTTTGATTTTATATAAACGTGCATTGATTAAGTGATTGCTGTTGCTGCTGCTGCCAAACATAAATTTAGTTTGAATCTTTTCTTGCTTTGTAGTGTTTCTCGACGACGTAAGAGGAAGATGATATTTGTTTTAAATATCGCATCGAGGTCAGCAGTGATGGAATTGCCTTGACGTGTTCAGAATGCGACTGTTCCTACCACTTGGGCGCTTGCTCTGGTATAGCCGAGACAATGTATAAATCTAAAGGGGAGGGTTACAGGAAGTCATGGCGGTGCCCACACTGCAAACCAGAGAAATCAAAGGTGGCAGGCAGGGACCTTAATGTAGCGAGCTTACTTGCGGGTGTAAACCGTAAGTCGGCCAGCCTGGAACCCCTGAAACCGACATTTGACGACACTAAAAAAAGGATTCAAGAGGTGTCACAAGTAGGATAACGTCCTCAAAAACCAAGTTAGGCATGAAAAAGAAGAAAGAGTTGGGAAAACGAATAGGCACTGCCCAAAAGGCGAACCCGGCTAAAGAAATCGAGCGACTGCAGAATGGAATCAGCGATCTCGAGTTTCAGTCAAGGAAACTTAACCTCGATGTTCACAGCATTATCAAAACTTAAATTGAGAACTTCCTTGATATGGTCAATGAGGTAGCGTCCAGATTGCAACTTCCAGCCATAAGAGTTAACGAGGTGGTTGCTATACACGTATTACCCCCGAAACCAGATAGGGTGCCTGATATGTTCATCCGCTTCACCAAACAAACCACAAAAAAGGCTGAAAATTAAAATAAAAGAAGTTGCGCGGAATTAAGCCTGATGTGTTTATTGTTGAAAATATGACTAAACAAAAACAGGGCACTCCTCTGACTGCAAGCTGCTAGCTGTCTTCAACGGCTAGCAGCTTGCACCGGATCCCCTCGCTGCGCACACACACGACGAGCAGGTCACGCAGTGCTTCGCTCAAAAATGCACCAAACGAGCAGTTCATTGCTAACAGTTTCAATTGCACTATGAACTCGTCGATAGGCTCTTGGCTTCCTTGGGTACGCTTGTGAAAGCTGTACCGCTCCGTCACAAAAGAGCGCTTTGGCTTGTAATGCTTAAGAAGCACCTCTTTTATCTGCTGATAAGTTTTCTTCTCTGGCGTCTCCGGGAAGACCAGGTTCCGTAAGGTCATGTAGGCTTCGTCACCCAGTACTGTGATGACTACATCTGTTTTGCGCTGTTCGTCGAAATTATTGACTCTTGCAAAAGCTTCAAACCGCTCGAGGTAGATTTCCAGGTTACCTGTGGCGGGGCAGAATTCAGTCAACCGACCGATGAGCGGGTGGGTGACGCTGGCCGATGCTCCCGTGTTGCTGTCCATGGTGCCTCTCACTCCGGCTCGTCTCGTTTACGCCCGGTAGTTCCGTAACATCCTCGTCGCCATTGTTAGCACACGAGACCCAAGTTGGTCGGAGACCAGTTTATTCCAGCGGCCTGGCCGCTACCCAAGACTGAACAACAAGTCACGCCCACCAGGGTTATTATATCATATCAGCACAGTGTTATCACACTAGCATTGGCCCCCTACTGGGCTAAGAATACAACAACTGCTCATTCTGATGTCTTTCGTTTACGATTCTATAATACTTCCTTTTTAAATCGTACTTCAAATTGAGGCTTAGGATTGGCTCTCCTGAAAAAAAGAAGGCATAAACTGTGATCGTCTGAGTGAATATGATAGGTTAGTTATATGAATAAAAACTAGGCGTCAGTGTCAAGAACGAAAAAATAAGGGGCTCATGTTGTTTTAAAAAACCTTGCGGCTTTGGAGGAAGATTCATCAGCACGCCCCACTCGCCGCGCGGAGAATTGAAGAATAGCCAGTCAGCGAACAAACCATGAAATTCAAATGCTTAAATTGGCACTCCCACATTTGTTAAATCATTTTACAACAAATATTGTGGATGTTAACTGTATAACTTGTAAAGATTTGGGGTTGTATATTTAAGCGTAATTTCTATTTTTGTTTTTGCTTTGTTTCTTGGATAGATGAAAATGCGTACTCATGTGAGTTTCAATTGTTGCATTCTGTGTGAGTATCACTTTTTTCTATATTTCCCACACGCTTGCAGCTGACAATTGTAGGGACCTAAGGACCAGTCAAGCTGCACATTGCCGCTTTTGTCCTCGGGTCCCATCATCATAATCGATGGAAATAAAAAAAGTTTGTTATTAATATTTTTTATTTCTTATTTTTGAGTAAGCCAAAATAGTTCACTCTGAAACTTTGGCATCTGATTCGCACCGCTTGCGCTACAATCGGATGGAAAACTAAAAGCTGGGTAAGAGCCGTTTTTTTATTTTACGTTACGATACGTTACGTTACGAAAGCTTACGTCCAAGTCACCGGGAAGTGCTTCGAATTAAGCGTGGCTACAAATTCAAGAAGATAGCTTGGCACGCGACATTCTAAACACGAATGTTTCGGTGATGACGAGCTAGGACGGTGAATTACCATGGAAACCAAGGACACAAGGCTCGTCGTCAAGTAACGTAAAGAGTTGAGCTTGTTTCAACTTTTCACACAGCACCGTTTTCTTACGTTACGTCTTAGTGACGGAAACATTCGTGTCTCGAATGTCGCGTTCCATTTATACCGCTTCGAATTGGTAGCCACGCTTGACATGAAGCACATGTATCCCGGTGGCTTGTGCGTAAAATTACGGAACATAACGAAATGAATCGGGGCTGTGTAAACCAGCCTAAAGTGTTCGATGATGGGTAGTTTATTTTGACAATAAACAAAAAAATGTATCTTTTTTTTTTTAGCGGGCACACCTTGTAAATTTAGAGCTGGTGATGTCCACTATTAAAATCGAACAGAACATTAGGTTCCAATGGCTTGAGGTAAGCGCCGCCTAACTCACTGGGTGAAGTCGGATAGATGCTCGTTCAATAAGCAGAATAAATTAGACGCATAACACAGTTGAATGCGCACTTTCGGTAGAGGAAACTTATACCCCTGTCAGACGGGCAAGTTCAGTGCACTTCAAGCGAGTGCACTTCAACGCGTCGAAACACACTCCAAGTGTGTTGGTGCTACACGGGAGAACTTGGTATCACTCCAAAAGGTATGGCAATGACGATGGGTAAAGTAATTTTCACGAAAAATATTAAAGTGCATACGCATAATTTCATAAATAACTTCGTCGTCTTATTAAAAACACGTTACCACACAACGTTCGCTAAGTCACGAGCTTTAATCCAAATTTCAATCAAATTTGATAACTGACACTTCCATTCGCCACAACAAAAAGAAAAAAAATTGGGGTGTACGTGTATGGGCGACTTGTCTTGCAGCTGTAGATGAGAAATTTAGTCACTGCAGTACAACCGCTAGCCTTGGGTCTTTAACGTGCACCACGCAGTAGTGATACATGACCGCACGCCGGTACGATGCTCATCCAGATCGAAACGTGCAGGAGTGGGGATAGAACCCAGGATCCCTGGATTTTTCAGTGCGAGCTTTCGATCCGCGTGCTCCGAGCTGGTGTGCGCGAGATGCCGCGAGCCCACTCGGCCAGTCGCCACTCACCACAACAAAACATCATGGAGTGTGTGGAGGACGAGCTGGAGAGCGATATCCGCGATCTTGAACAGTGGAAGCGCGGGGTGGGGGCACTTTTTTTCCGTGAGAGCCCAACGCCTTTCATATACAGCCATTCAACGGCAGCTGGAGCTGGATGCCAACAGACAGGCAAGAATTTTGAATGACATTGATCAGCAGCTGCAGGTCAATGCCTTCACCATAGCCGCTCTCATGACCGACAGCCTACACATCATCAGTCGAAAACGGTGCAGTTTTGAGAGGAACGAATGGTGTTTTGAAGACACCTTGCCCCGTTTGGGCGAGTTCCATTTTAAGCAAGCCTTTCGCGTCTCTCATGCCACATTTAGATTCCTGATGGAGTCTTGCAGGTGCCTCCTGGCCGTCGCTGGCCGTTTTGAAGGGGCCAAGGCTGGAAAGTTGATTAGCCGCTTGTTTTTCTACAATAAACTACTTTCTTGCCAACAGAAAACAAATGCGCATCTAATATTTCTCCTTGCGAAATAATACTACTTCTACGCAGCGCTAGTTTCTTCTATTATTTTTACTCCTTGAACACATGCAATCGAGATTACACACTCGGTCTACCGTAGCGAGCGTAGTGCGCTCCCCAAACTCACTTCATCGGAAGTGTGTTCTTTGAGTACGGCTCGGGATTGAACTCAGGATCACTGCAGGTTCTGCAGCACGAGCTTTCTCTCCACGTACTCCGATCTGGTGTGCGCTAGCCCACTCAGCCACCGATAACCCTTAGTAAAAACACGTTAAGAAATTAGACGTTTACAATTATTTTTAATGCCGAATTGGAGTGCAGCTCTTGAGGAGGAGGAGGGAAGGGTAAGAACGGGAGGTTATGCAGCTGCTCCCTCTCCGTACCCTCCCATCCTCCTCTCCTGCTCCCATCCCATTTAGCGGAAAACCTTCGTTAAATTTCCCGCTGATTTTAGCGGAAACATTTTTCGACAAACTTAGCGAAACATTTTACCGCCAAATTTAGCGGGAAAATTTTACCCTCGTGACGTCACACGTGACGACCCCCGTAACGTCACCTGCGACGTCATTTTGGGAAACATCCCATAATGCAACGCATGGTTACGCCGACGCCGACGCCGCTCAACCCGGAAACGGGTGCTTAGGAGCTGTGCTCTAAAACAACGTCACATTAATGAACCACTTTTGCGCCAATTGGATGATTCTGATCGATCATCGCAAGCCAAGATAAGAAAGAAGCATATCCAATTTTGTCGTTTCGCTTCGTCCCACGGAAGTCTACGAAGAGGCCCTGACACTGCCTAATTATATCCTAATTATCGTGTTGTCTCGAATAGTTACATACTGAAACAAAAATAGGCTCTATCCTTCTCTACTAACCAAGATATATTCTTGGAATGAATGACTTTGTCTTCGTCTTTTATCAATTCACGGCGTCGCTAATCTTGGTTCAGATCAGTCTAAACTCCCAGTTCATCCCACTATTTTTTTTTTTGCAATGCCACTCTTCTACATGTCCTCTCTTACGAATTTCTTATTCTTTATAAAATAAAATATACGCCACATTTTTAGTTTTCTATGTTGTTATGTTTTACTGTTGAAACACTCCCATCAATTCCCCGCACTCGATCGAATGAAGCGAGTTCGTCAAACTCACTCGAAAGCAAGTGTGTTCCTTAGGAAGAAGCCGTTTGGCACACTACAGAAATTACACTAAAGGCAAAGTGCACTCGGTTGAAGTGCACTAAAGCATCCCGTCTGACAGGGGTATTAAAGCACAACTAATTCTATCCAAAAGTAAACACAACATGGCGACAATTTTTTTTGTTTGGCTTCGTTTTAGGAAAACATTTATATGATACATTTTCAGAAATGCCCAACTGCCACGCAGACTACTACTTTACACATATAGCCGGTCATTGAGCCCCCTAAATTTGCCTTGCTAATTAAAACGTGGAGCCGGATGCCCAGCAATGGGCCATTTAGTAGGAACATATTTTCAGTGGCAATATTGATTCGCTAATGCGAGTGCATGATAATTAGTGGGGTCGCCTTCTACACTAGCCAAGCGCTTTAAATTATTGATTGAGTCCCCGAACGTTTTGCAGGGCACTCTAGACAATGTAGCTTTATAAAGAGAAAGAGAGAGAGAGAGAGAGAGAGAGGGAGAAAGACAGAGAGTAGGAGGAGGATTGAAACAAATGCTTTGCCAGGGAATACATCTTGTTTTGCGAAGATTCAGTGGCCTTGACGCCGACAGGAATTTCGTAATTGTAACTGCTAGACACGCCCAGCCTCGGCATTTTTCCCATTAAAATGGGAGGGGTGGACGCCTCCATCTATCGCCGTGAAGAGCCTCAAGGCCCAGTTACACTGAGGCAACACGATGCCAACAGCAACACAACACGTTGTCCAACAGTCGGGCAACTTGTTGCTCGCTCCCGTGTCGTTCGACAAACCTGTCACATCGCGGCAACAACAGCACAACATGGTCGACAACGAAAATGTTGACTCGGTATGACAGCTTTCGGCAACAAAACAGCAGCAACTTGTGTTGGACAACACGTGTTGCCCTGATCGCTGGCTGAGCGAATTTCGGGCCGGCAACACGACAACACAGATAGCTTCGATGACAGAGCTAGTGCCCTATCAATAACGTCTTACTCAAATAAAATCTTGGAAAACGTTATTTAACAATAATTAAGGCTGGCGTGCAGCTAAAATAATTTGGTGAATGCTGTTACTGCGTAATTACGGAAAGCGATTGTCGAAATGGGCACAGCTACGGTCGTGAACGTTCAGACTGGTGTTAAAATTAGAACTGCCAGACCAGCTCACATTACTACTAGTGAAATAAAACAGCATGCTATACTCACCCGCTAATGAAGCATAATGATACCAATCCAGGAAAGCAATTGGATTAAATCGAGGCATGAAAACGAAAACTCTCAACATGATTGTTGATGCCTGCAACTTGAAACAGCCGCTATCAGACACCCTATTTGTTTTAACAATACCCGGGATGTTTTGGGGAGTGAATCGATCACATACCAGGCGGTAGGCAAATAGGCAGCGTTGAAAAATATTTATTCCACCGATTGTTATGAAGGCCGATCGTGATGGTGTCGCAGTTTTTTAAGCACTGTCAGTTAGCGCGACCCCACGCTACAAAAGACGTTTCGGGTTACTGCCGGCGCAAACTCAATTTCACGGTAGAAATAGGAATTGCATCAAAGAAAGAACCGGACAGAAACACTTCATAGGGTGGCGTAAATCCCAAACATATATCAGCGATCTCATTTTCTTCGGTTAGGGCTATCTGCTTTGTCAGCAAATGAAGAACATTTTGATAAAATAAAGGCTAGAATATACTCCCGGTGTCAAGTTTTCTAATCACAGTCACTGGTTGATGCCGTCCCGTGGTGATTTCTGGCTCTTCTAACGCACTAGCACTTTGTAGAGACACATTTCCAGCGACGCCGCGCCGCACACGAACGAAGGTAAACAATCAAGATGGCGGAGTGTTCCGCGTGTTGTCCCCGCAGTCAGTGCGGTGTGACAGGGTTGTCGGGAAACAAATCGGCCAACACGGTTGCCGGGCTGCAGCAACCTGTTGCCCACTGTTGTTGTTGCCTTGATGTCAAAGGATCGCCGGCAACACGATTTCCTCGTGTTGCCGGATGGAGTGGTCCAACTGTTGCCTCAGTGTGACAGGGCCTTTAGAGACAGCGGAGACAGCCGTCTCTGCTGTTTCGGCGAATCCGGTGTCCCGGTGCGTCGGCGGCAGCCCTCTCCCTTTGCGCAGCACGAAAATACGTCACCGTAAACAGCGCGCCCGAGGGAGCATTCGCTACCTCGGACGCGGGCTGTCTCCACCACTATGGGAGGATACTGTGTTGTAGGCGCGCTGTCTGACGCAATTTATTGAGCGTTGTAGAATGTATTATGCTAGAAAAGTATTTGAGTAAAATGCGGAGAGGTCAGCTTTGGCGATTGCATCTATCAGACCACTTTACCCCCAAGGAAAGTGTTTATTGTACGATACAGTTGGGTAATGGGAGTCATGAAAGCCTTGCAGAATATAGTATACTAAAAATTGTAGAGCAAGGAGAAATAGCGTTTCTATTTTCCAACAAAAACGTGGCTGAGTGCGTGTGTGTGTGTATTGTTTTGTCTCCTGAAGTAGAAGGAGTAATAGACACAACGGATAGAAGTTATGTTTCACAGCAGGAAAAACGAGAACATACCGGAGGGAGTGTGAAAATTTTAGGAAGCGTGATTTTGGCTTTTACCTTTTAGTTTCTTTTTCTTCGCTTATAATCCCTTAAGGCGGTTTCCTGGACACAGTGCTGGTGACCAAACATAATCAGTGGGGCGCAAAGCGCACACGGCGTCGCTTGATAAAGAACCCAATCAGAAATAAACACGAGACAAACCAGAAGCTTAAGGAAAAAATGACACACTCAAACTAGCAACTTAAAACCTACCGAAAACTGACTTTGCCGTCAAGAACTGCTGCCTCACATTTCCTGCTCAATGAAGAAGCTAAAAAAAATAGCTTCATAAAATAAAATTTCCAAATAGAAGATAAATAAATTAGAAAGACGGAATACCCAAAATGCTTAGGTTTAGAAGCCTTATCTGCAGCTCTGACGAGAAGGTGGCTGATAAACCAAAATGCCTCACAAAGCTTTTTCCTTGATGAGACGTTATGCAATAGTAATTAACCTGTAGCTGTTCAGTGAGGACATTGGTCCTTCACCTTCGGAGACGAGCCGAAGTTTTGACATTTGCGATGGTTAAGCAGCTTTCATCAATTCTAGAACATTTTAACAAACAAAAAGAAAGCATTGATCTCATCCTCAGTGCCATGACATAAAGAGACACTCGTGAACACTCACATGTTCTACACAATGTGCGCAAGGACTTGCAGATGTGCGCTCTTAGTTATAATGAAAAAAAAAACAAAGTAAAGCAAAATGTTTATTTATCACCAAGCTTTTTTTGCTGTAGAGTAAATAAAACGAATATACAGCAATAATGATAAGGCTATATTAAGGGGCTTAAAGGTGGCCTGAGGAGGTTTCTGAAATCGCCGACATATGGCGATGGCTCACTCTGCTGGCTCTAAGCATCCTAGAAATCTCTAAATCATGGCGATACGTGTCCGAGTTCCCTATTCCAAAAGCAATCAAAAATCGCAACACACCGATTTTGTCTCCGCCGATGGGAGAAGCATTGTTCCGAAACCAGGATCACTGTCAGTCAATAGCAAACGAAGGATACTTGCGCCTCCGACCGGTGGGACCTCGGAGTAATATTTAGAATGCGCGCGGTTCGTTGCCCATACAGCCCGAACCAGGGCTCTGTACGGGGTCGGGCCAACCCTAATGCCCGGGTCAAGCCCCACCCGCAGGCATATCCTGGGCCGGGTAGCGCGGATTGTTTCAGGGTCCGGGCCGGGTAGTACGAATTGTTTCCAGGCTCGGGCCGGGCTAGGGCAATGGTGGAACACATGTTCTAAAACGTTGAGAAAAAAAATGCTAACGGATTGATCATTTAGACTTAAAAGAAACGAAAAGCCAGAGTGGAAACTTGCAACCCCCCCCCCCCCCTAAAACAAAGATATTAAAAATAAAGAAAGCTGCCTTGGACTAAGGAAGCCCAAAATAGGATAGAGAAAATCCTGGGGATTCTATCAGCATAGTGGGACAGCTGCCAGCAGGCAAGAAAACGAGGGCAATCCCGGCACAGGCGACAGTACGATGCCTTCCACTTTCCTTTTCGAAGAAATGAGGAAAATGAAATCCCTCTGGCTACCAATAATAAGTTATGTATTTTATATTTGTGTAAACTTCCGAAGGGTCACTACGTGACTGCAATATGACAGCGTCCTTCATCCAAATTAGTAAACGAATAAAATGCACCATCTTCCCAGAGCAGCTTTGAAATTAAGAGATGAGGCACGCCTTGGCCTCTCACCGGACCGGCCCCGTACAGGGCCTGAACAGGTAGGCATCCCATCGGGCCGGGTCGGGGCCGGGTAAGACTAAGATCCAGCGGGCCCGGACCGGGCCGTGCCTCAAAAGGTAGGCCCGTGCAGTGCTCTAGCTCGGACTGCGATTCAACCCAGCGAGCGCGCGCTCGAGCACTCAAGAGATGACGACTGGACAGATCCATTGCCTCCTCCATACTCACAAAGCCTGGCAGTTCGATGACGGTGCCATAGTGTGCCCGGTCGCAGATTTAGAGCGCATGGATCGGGTAGCACAGAGCATCAAAGAGCCATTTCTCGTGGAACCTGGCCGTCAGCGCACAGCGTTTGCAGCGGCGAGGACCCCAAACATACTTGTTCGCTCGGGAGAAGTGTGTTTCGTTGTCTCGCCTCAGCGGGGCGCCAGTCACGTTGCTCTTCTCTCATCCGTTCTCTGCCGCTCCACTTTTTCCATTTCGGCGGCCGCTTCTCGTAGCGATCTGCCAGGTTTTGTAAGTTTATAGGAATCTACGACACATCACTCCCGCGGAAAAAAAAAAACACAAAAAAACCCGCAAAATTTTCTGTTCTTGAGACAATTATTGCAGTATTATGTTCCCTCTCCGCGAAGAATTAACATTTTTCGACTACTCTTACTTGCTTCTATCATTTACAAAAGCATACACATTTTGCAATAACAGCGTTTGCAATCTCAACGATATGTCGCGTTTTCGTTGGTCATAAGCCGTCCTGGCTGCCGGCACAATGCTCCTCCCATCGCCGGAGATAATTTCGATATTTGATTGCTTTTTTCGTTAGTGAAATCGGCCGCGCATCGTTATTCTTTATGAATTTATAGGATGCTTAGAGCCCGCTAAATGAGTTATCGTCATAATTAGGCGATCCTAGAAACCTCCTGGCACCTTTCAGGAAATATACAAATAAAACCAAAAAACAATATATATGAAAAACACAAAATTAGAGTTAAGGTTTTACGGTGTTTTACTACTTTTAAATCTTTATATTTTATGTACAAAATAATTAAGAGTCAGTTTTGATTGGAAAGGTTGTAAAATGCGCCTTTGAACACCTCCCGGCTACCCAGAACGTTATGAATTTCAGCGTTTTTTCTGTGCGTTGTTGTTGAAATGGGGACCACACGCACCATCACATGATCGTTTACAAGCAGACCTGGCCTTCTACTTTTCATCGCAGTATGCTGTAGCTTCAATGTTTTTGCAGAAAATTATTAACAACATATTCTCATTCCGACCGAGAAAAACGCGTTCGAATATGTGGTAACATTCGAACGCGTTTTTATCTTTATTTAATTTTGGGGGATCTTCACTGCTTGCGCACAAAAAAATTTAGTTCCCAATATCGCCCTACCACAACCTTATTTGGCATGCATGTAGAATGCAACTATTTAGGTTTGGTTATTTGTTTTATATTTATGAATCATTTAAGAACTTTCCTTAGCCCCTTGAAAATGTCATTTTTTGCGATGTTTAATTATTTAAAAATAATATAAGGTTCGCACACGTTCTACGTTGTTCATTGCACTCAGTGAATTGTTTTAGAGCGAATTAGTTTATTTTACTACGTTCTTTTTAGAGTGCTGCCATGCCCCATCTGTGTGCAAGAACATGTTTTTTTCTTTCTTTTTTTTTGTGAATGTGCATTGCATTTAGAATGTTAAAAAAAACAAGCTTTATCAAATCTAACACCATATTTATAATGAGGATATCAAGCACTATAGACCAATCCCGCGGCTATCACCTGGGCGAAAAATGTCGAGTCACTGAGCTGTGGACGCGTGCGCAGCGTCTGATATAATAATCATAATGCTTTATTTTCGGTGCCCACAAACAGCTGCACTACCGCACAACAGAGCCCATGCTCAGACGGCGTTCTACAGCCCAGCACGCAAAAGACGGCAGCGTGCAGAAGGAGACTTTTGGAAACGTCTATAGACCATTCCATTTAGCGCTCTCTGGGCGGCACCAATTTGTTCGAATGCAGTGCCCTCTCCACACATCCGGGAAATTCAGCATGTTCGGCGGGGTAAAACGAGAGAGAGGGCACGCGCCCGACTCCGCTAGCAGACGACAGACCGGGAGGTCGCCATTCTCCATCTTTGGGCTGTAGCGGCGGGCTTTACGGAACATCGAACTCTCGCTCGTGGCTGCCGTTGTGAAGTGGTTCGCGTTCTTAGAATAGTTGTGGCTGCTCCAAAATCAGCCTATAGCTCTCTGTTGTTCTAGTTCGGTAAATGATCAACTAGCATATCTTTTTTCCGCTACTTAAATAGCACTACTACCCTCAACTACTGCGTACATTGTGGCAGAAGAGCACGTTTTTATTTATTACTTCAGATTTACACTCATGGTCACTAAAGGCCTACACCAGTACGAACTTTGTATAGTAAAAACGGTGCAGCAACCGGATTTACTTTTCGCGGGAGAGACCGACCAATCTGACACAGTTTTCCCTATTTCTTTTTTATTTGCACGCAGGTAACAGCGCAAATGGACCCTGTTAGTCTTTTTATCTAGCATAGTATTACACGATAACTGGCATACCAAACTCTGCGCATCTGCGCTTGAAATTTCCAAAATGACGCGATTTTAAACAGAGTTTGTACGCCAGCCGGATGCTAGGAACTGCCCACTCGGTGGAGCAGACGACATGCGGGTGAGATGGGGAGGGCCTTTTTTTCGCTCTATTACCCTCTCTGCTATGACCCTAATGGAACGGTCTATAGACTGAAATTTTTATTTCATTATTATAAATTAAAATTCGCCGGAGACACTTAAAACTGTTTACGAGTAGGAATGCTAACGCATTCCTACACGCAGCGCATTCGTACAAGCAGCGCCCCACGTCTTCCTTTTACACATGGCACTCTGGCGGTGACATCACGCTCCCCTCCCCGCAGTCCCCCCGCGTGCGGGGGCGGCGCCTCCGCCGGCTCCACGGCTTCCGTGACGAAGCATCTGCGTCGCTGTGCTTTTCTTTTTGTCCTTTATTTCTCAGGCGCGCCTGCTTCGACCTTGAGCGCCCGCGACGGCTTCCGTAACGAAGGGTTTGCGTTGCTGTGGTTTTTTTGTGTTTTATTTCTGAGGCGCGTCCTGTTTGACCTTGAGTCTGATGACGTATTTTTATGGCCATCTCTCGGGCACGACGCCAACGCCTTTTTCGCGTAACAAAACGACTAAGGCCTTAAAAAAATTGTTTCCCCTGGTGCATGCTTCTTCAACACTAGACTACATTCCACGGTATGTCCGACCGCATGCAATGCTACGGTCCGTTACCACATGCAGGAAAAATATAAGCTTACTCAGAAATTCACTGCACATGATTGGTTCAGCCGATGATAGCAAAGGCACCAAGAAGACGAGTGCCGGGACGATGCACTTTTCGGCTTGCTCGATTGGCACCATCGGATCGTAGCGTTGGCTTCGCTAGGACTTAGAGTGAAATGGAATTTATAACTTTAAGTAATAAAACACGGAATCATTATTTGCGGAATACTTTAGTCGTCCGAGGTCATTATCGTACGCGGGACGGAGGTAGCGCGCGACGTTTTGAGTTTGATACTTCATATATTAAACTCATCACGTAAAGGCACGATTTGGAAAGTTCCAAACGAGGATTGGACTAAGTAGCGCTTCCTCAAAACTCGAAGTGAAGGGACCAACATGTAAAATTTGGCTGCTCCTCCACCCATTATATTATTTCACATCACATTAGCTCGAAGCAACCCACGTTTCAAAACGAGGACGACCGTAATTTTTAATTGAACAACCGCGGCTGTGTACGTGAGACGCCGGCGATGTCCGTCGAGGCGCGGGCCATCGACGCGTGTCTTCAACTTCAAGTTGGCGCACTAATGGGAACTAATCTAGAACGTACATAATTCCAGATTTAGTTGGAAGAATTGCTTAGGTTTGTGGCGGACGAGCTTCACTAATCGCTTGCTCGAAAGCACGACTGTACAGTTGTCGGAGTAGTAAATCGTTTGATGGTTATTAGAGGCTAATGTACGCTTCGCACGTTCCACTTTTGCTTCCATCGTCCTATTTCATATCATCTGCCTATTTGTTCTGCACCCTTCTCTCCCCTCTGTTTCTCTTTCTCTCTCTCTCTCTTCCGCAGGATTTCGAGCTCTTTTATTTCCTTATGATTAGCGCATATTTTGCATTTGAGCGAGCGGGTGGCGCCTAATTAATATTATTTTCGAATCCACTTTTTTCACAGCTGGCTACACTCCCTATAAGGAACTTGCACAAGACCGTGATGCAAGACTGTTTCCGGCTAGATAATGTCGCCGGAATTTACGTCGGTGACAGTTAATTGTCTGCTTTCGTCTAATGCCCGCTACGTGCGGAAGCAGTGTTTTATAAATTGCTCGAGTTCTTTCGCGTCATGATCGACTGTGCCAGCCAGAATGGCCATGAACATAAAAGAACATCGGCTGGTATGCAATTTTTTGTGCACATCGGTTTTTATAGTAATTTACACGATCCGGCGCATGAGTAGTCGGCTCGTCGGCTGTCAAAATGGCCCCGGCATACACCACCGGGCGGTTCCAACGAGAGAGAGAAAAAAGTATCCTTGGGCTTAGGCGGTACAAATAAGTCCCTGATTGAGTTTTCTCATTGAGTGAGCCGTCTGAATGCTCCAAAATCGACGCTAACAAATTACCGCATCACGTGCATGCAATTAGGGAAACTAGCGGAAGATGTCGCGTGGGCGACCCCGACAGGGCCGGAGGTGACTTATTGACGCTAGATTTCGTAGCTATCAAGCACGCTTTTTGGTGGCGTGTCCGAAAGTGACGTCATGTGCAGGAGCCCTATTGGAAGCGTGCGACAGTGGAGAGGTGCCATGGTGCGGCTCCTAGCGGAAGCATTTCGCATTGAACACGGCCGGACTGGCCTATATAGTGTAGCAGCCAACCTTAGTTTCTAACGAATTTCAGCTTACCCGAGCACAGCGCTACACAAAACGTTCGGGGCCACACTTGGCGCTAACTTTTTTACAGAGACCCGGAGGTTTAGAACACAGATCCCCTTAATGCACGGACGAAAACAGCAGCGATCATCTCAGTCCAAGTACCCGATCCTCAGGCGAGCGAAGGGCAATCTGATGAATCGTGAGCGGAGCCAAAAATGCTTATAATGTAGATTTTCTCAATTACTGGTGCCGGCGAATGTCGTCCAGTAGTGATTTTCGGAACGTCGTACACGCAAGCGCTTCGTAGAAACATATTCCAAGTTTCAAGTTTTAAGTTTATTTGCTCCTCTTCGTACAAAAAGAGAGGGAAGAGGGGAAAAAAGCAGTACAAAAACTGCTTGACAAAGCCCCCTCCTTCCCTACAGAAACAGCGGTAGCAGCACTTTTTTTAAAATAACAACGGTAAAATATATTTTCTACACATAGTCAACTCGCTATGTTTCATATAACGAAACAAGTAGCGATAATACAGCTCTCCGTGCAACACGCTCAATGCAAATACCTAGTGAGGAAAAATATAGTTTAACACTCTGCGGAGCTGAAGCGAACATGGACGGAAAATGAGCAGCGAAGGTAAAGGGAAAAAAATTAGCATTCTAGTGTCACACTACGGTACAGTCACAGCGAGAGCTCCGACAAATCATGGCGAAGTCGTTGGGCATCGCCGTCGTGTTCACGCACCGTGGAGTGTGTGAACAAACGCGTTCGAAACAAAAGCGACATCTGAATATTTTGTTCAAAACGCTTTTGTTTCATGCTTGTCGACGTAGCGCACTCGAAAAACTGTCACTCAAGCATCCACACACCCAAAGAACACACCTCTCACACAGCGCTCACTAACAACTTTGTATTTCGTGTTTAACTTCGGCTTCTACTTCTGTTTGAGACGATTTGCAAAAAGAAAAAAGAAAAAGACGAAATATGAGCCAAAAACTTCCCGTCTAACGCTTAGGCTAATTTGCGGCTAAATAATTAATCTCTTTTCGTGATAATGTTATCGACGGCGTACTAACACATTTGTCCTCTAGTCGTATTATGTTATCGGCTTCGATGATTTCTCTTGTTAATTGGTTTACACTTTTGCCCAACACGGTGCTGTTGTTGAAATGTGCGACACACCCACAATCCCGACAGTGTATCCCCAAGTGGCCAGAGTTGGCGTTTACGATGTTGTTACTGTGTTCTCGAAGGCGGTCATTTAGACATCGCCCAGTTTGTCCCACGTATTGCCTTCCGCAGGAAAGGGGGAATGAATATACAACCCCCTCAATGCAAGGCACAAAGTTGGTCCTATGCTTTTTGGAGCAGCCGATTGCAGGATTTGAGGGTGTGTTGACGTGTTTTCAAAGGCTGGACAGTTTGCTGGGTGCTGAAAACACGACATCAACATTGACTCTGTTCGCTGTTTTCTTAAGGCCGTGGGAAAAATTGTGGATGTAAGGGACGATGACTGGTCTTCTTGTCCTGTCGCTGTGTGTTTGTTTGACGCCGTTCCCTTGCTTCATTTCTTTAAGAATGGTTTCGACCACTGACACCAATAAGTAAACAGGGTACCCTGCGGACTTCAGCCTTGCAATTTGCCCGTCGAAACTCTTTTGTATGGAATGTGAGCACGACTTTGTGATTGAGCTCTTAAGGCATGACCGCACTATGCCTCTTTTTACGAGTTTTGAGTGCGCGGAGTTGAAAGGAAGGAGTGGTTTTTTACCCCTGGGTTCATGGAACCAGCAAACGTGGTGGGGTAGCACCACCAGTCGGAGATCCAAGAATCTTAGGGTTCCTTCAACCGGCAACTCGTGGGTGATTTCTAGGGGTCTCATGCAGTCTTTAAATGTCGAGAGGACGTTGTCCACCAAGCTTGGACAATTGTTTTCATCGGTGGCTAGAAAAATTAAAAAATCGTCCACGTATCTAAACACTCGCGCTACTTCTGTGTCATCTAACCTCTGTTGTAGAATCCGATCGAGATGTGCAAGATATAGGTCGCTGAGTACGGGTGCAATGCACGAACCTATGCACACTCCTCTCTTTTGCAAGTAAGTGTGTCCATCCCAGGCAGCAAAGGTGGATTTAAGATAGATGGTCAGCAATTCCAAAACCTTATTTTGGGGCATGCCTGAGTCATTCTGAAATGCAATAGCACCAAAGGTGTCGATGCTATCTTCAATACTTGTTAAGAGACGGTCTTGGGGCAATGCATAATAGAGGTCCTTAATGTCAATTGAAAAGACTTGCATCTCTTGGTGTTTTCGTTCATCTAGGAAGTTGAAGACTTCGAAGGAACTTCGGATTAGGTAGGGGTCGTCTACGGTTAAAAGATTTAGTCTGTCTTGTAGGAATAAGGCAACTGATTTTTGCCCCGTTCCCCGCTCTGAAACGATGACCCTTAGGGGGCAGTCAGGCTTGTGGGTTTTTGCACTAAAAAATGCTTCTAAGGATAACGTTTTGCTGCGGTCAATGTTGGAGCAAAGTTTTTTGAGTTCAAGCGATTGGCAAAATTGCCTTGCGGCTTGTTTTACCTTACCTAATGCAATCTCGTCATGGCTGTTGAAGACGGATTCAATTGCTGCTTTTGCCTTTTCGCTGAATGTATCTCCGCGCACAAGGACAAAACCTCCTTCTTTGTCAGCAGGCATGAGTGCGAGGGAATGCTCCTTTAGGTACTTCTCTACTCTCTTTACAGGTGTGTGGATGCTTGAGTGACAGTTTTTCGAGTGCGCTACGTCGACAAGCATGAATAACCAACTCGCCCAATCTCAAGTTCTTACAGCTTTTATTTCTAGTACATCGGGCCCTTTCTATCATCTTCCTTTGCAACCAAGCGTCTTAATCCTGTGGATCGCCATTTGCATCTGTCAAGCACGGTCGTACGGGTACTGCATCCGACTACACATGTTACCTCCTGAAGTCAAGAACCTCTTCGGGGGTTTTGCCCCGTCTTTTGGCCATGGAAAAAGAATTTGTAAGATTCTCCAGGCATTACAAGAATTGCCTCTTCATACAAATGAGAGGTAACGGAAGTTTCCCCATTGGTAGACAAAGATTGCGAGAAACTTCCCTCTTACTGGACCATACTACAGAACATCTCTGGAGACATACCTTATGGCATCTCCACATCAACACCCCTGGAAAAGAGAGAGGCTCGTGCAACCCAGTGCACACGATAGGTGCGGTCAGAGTACCAGATTTTGTGCAGCACGTCCTCAGTCTCGGTCCTAAGTTTGCTGTGGAACCTAAAAAATCGCCACCGGAGCTACTTTCTATTGTGAGACAAGTGTCAAGGCAAGCTTCCGAAGCTGAGATAGATCGCTGCACCTCTGAAGGCGTGGACCCACTCCTTCGACATAAACCACCTGTCAAACCACTACCTGTAAAGAGAGTAGAGAAGTACCTAAAGGAGCATTCCCTCGCACTCATGCCTGCTGACAAAGAAGGAGGTTTTGTCCTTATGCGCGGAGATACATTCAGCGAAAAGGCAAAAGCAGCAATTGAATCCGTCTTCAACAGCCATGACGAGATTGCATTAGGTAAGGTAAAATAAGCCGCAAGGCAATTTTGCCAATCGCTTGAACTCAAAAACCTTTGCTCCAACATTGACCGCAGCAAAACGTTATCCTTAGAAGTATTTTTTAGCGCAAAAACCCAAAAGCCTGACTGCCCCCTAAGAGTCACCGTTTCAGAGCGGGGAACGTGGCAAAAATCAGTTGCCTTATTCCTACAAGACAGACTAAATCTTTTAACCGTAGACGACCCCTACCTAATCCGAAGTTCCTTCGAAGTCTTCAACTTCCTAGATGAACGAAAACACCAAGAGATGCAAGTCTTTTCAATTGACATTAAGGACCTCTATTATGCATTGCCCCAAGACCGTCTCTTAACAAGTATTGAAGATAGCATCGACACCTTTGGTGCTATTGCATTTCAGAATGCCTCAGGCATGCCCCAAAATAAGTTTTTGCAATTGCTGACCATCTATCTTAAATCCACCTTTGCTGCCTGTGAGAGGTGTGTTCTTTGGGTGTGTGGATGCTTGAGTGACAGTTTTTCGAGTGCGCTATGTCGACAAGCATGAATAACCAACTCGCCCAATCTCAAGTTCTTGCAGCTTTTGTTTCGTTTCAGTTCTGGAGCGCGTGAAAGCACATCTCCGGGCACAAGCTCTTGACATTGACAGTGCTATAGCGGCATTTTGTAATCCTCAAGTTGTTTCCCCCGGACAACGCGTGCACTGGGCGTCGGGCACTACAAGACCCCTAAGTATAGAGCGGGTTGTTTACGTATAGTGGCGTAACTTTGTGGTCACGCCTCCGTTTTGCACGCAGCAAATCCAGGTTCAATTCCCGCGGGCGGCGGGCAATCCTTTGCAATGATTTAGCAACATCGACAACGGATGCCCTAAAACGCCAACTACAACATCAACAACGACGACAACTACCACATAAAAAAAACCTACAACAACTACGACATCAACAATGGGCATCATTGCCAGTTGTGGGAAGAGCCCGTAACAACTATCGCTCCACTGGCGCGTGTATACACTCGCGGATTTGCGGGCGGGTCCGCGCACGCAGAAAGTGGATTGTTGATTCTTGTGGCGATATGGACTTGTTGCTGCCGGAAAATCTAGATATCTGCCCCGGACCGATCCAGATTTTCCGCCAGCGACAAACGAGTCGACTTCGCCAGCCGGCTCCAAAATCCACTCTCCGCCTGAGCCGATCCGTCCTCGAATCGGCAAGCGTAAATGGACCACAAAATACAGTGAAATCTCGGTATAACGAACTTCAGGGGGCCGCGGAAAATTGTTCGTTATTCTGAAAAGTCGTTATAGTGAAAACCGCGAAATTAACCATAATTACTTATTTTCCAATGATTAAAACGTCCTACCTTTACAAAGGTGGGTCCTTGAACTTGTTTTGCACAAAGATGCACAAGCCAACATCAGACAAAACACATTTATTTAAAGTAATCGGTGATTTTTTTTTTATGCGTGCAGCACAAACTTTGCAGCACAAAAGATCGTTCTATTTTTTATTCTTTTTGATACCGCAGCACCGCAACACGAACGCTGGCTTGCTTTGTGGACGGAATAAACACCGAAAGAAGCCGCGTCTGACAAGGCTCACAGCACACGCAGAAGTGAGAAACGAAGATGACAAAGATAAACCCGACGCGTCTCCGGCGACTCAGCCAGTGCGGTGCCAACGTAGACTGGCGTGCTTTGTAAAATAGCAGTCAACAAAAAAAAAAGAAAGAGAATCGCAACGCAAAAAGAGTTCTCGCCACGCTTCCCTACTAAAACAAAAAAAGAAAAAGCAAAAAAAAAGTTCTCTCCAGCTTTTTGTTTTTCTATTTTTTTTTTTCACACTTTCGCACGTTCTCTTTGCCTCTCTCTCTCTTCGAACCCAAACCCGTCGCCGTTTAAACAAAAAAAAAAAAAAGAAAAAATAGTTTGTCTTGTGTTATTTATTGCGCCGTCTCGCGTTTTCAACGGAGCGAGTTGCAACTTGCAAGGCGTCCGCTCGCCGTGTCGTCTGCTAGCCTGCCGCTCCGGCTGCGCACTTCAGAATATGAGTTCGTAGTACTGAGGTGTTGTTAACATGATGCGGAGCTAAATATAGTGCTCGTTATTTTGAAATGTTCGTTATTCTGAAGTACGTTGTAGTGAAATAATTTTGCATTACAACCATAGGCAGTCAGCACGGGATTTTTTTGAAGTTCGTTAATCTGAAAAGTTCGTTAAAGTGGTGTTCGCTGTACCGAGATTTGACTGTATGGCTGTGTATTTTGCCGCCGTTGGCACTTACAACTGTGGGACACAGAATTGAACCTGAGCTCATGGGTAACTACTCCGGGTCCAATGACGGAAAACGCATTCACAGCAACGCTGGACGTGGGTAGGTTTTCGAATGGCAAGGTACCAAACATTTGCTCCGGAGCGAGATTAAGGTCGTGTTCCAAAATTTCTTCGATCTCACTCTAGAGTACATGTTCTGTACCTTGACGTTCAAAAACCTGCCCCCGTCCAGCGCTGCACTATCTGTCTCGACACGTGACATGGTACACCGGAGTAACTCGGATCCATTCGAGTAAGATTTGGAACACAGGCCAAAACACACGGCCGCGGGAAGGCGCATGCAGACGCGGCTAAGGCATAGCTAGGGTGTGTATTTTCCAGTTTTAACCGAAAAACACCGATAAACATCCGTCGATGACGAAAATACAAAATCGGTTAAAACCGAAAAGCACCGGTGGTTGGATATTTTCGCCCTGGTTAAAACCGAAAAACACCGGTCGAAAAAAACCGACCTAGCGAAACCCTTTCCTCGTAGATGTTCGTCAAACGTGTTATCTCGTGGATCCTGCATTCTTTCAGTGTCTATACATGGCTTGCACGTGGCGTCAGTCCGCCCTCCTTTCTGGGGGTCAAAACGCAGTGGAAGCTAAGCTCTCACACGCCTTTCCCCCATTGTGTCTCCCATGGCCCCCTTTTGTGGAAAAATGAACGCAGTGCACCCTTTTGTGGAAAAATGAACGGAAAGGGCACGCTCTCACGTGCCCTTTCCCCAAATTGTGTCTGGCCAAGTGATGTCGGTGCAAGCCATGTATTCAGAGGTTGCTCTGGTTCCTGGAAGACACTGCCAACATCCGTGTCGAACAGGGCTACTGACCTTTGAGAACTGAGATGCGTTCATTGTTATCTGTTTAGTTTCCATGGGCTTTTGGGGAAACGGAAAAAAGGGTTTTGTTGGCGTGGGGGTTTTCGCTGTATAAAAAAGGACCGTTCTGTAAAAAAATTTGCAGACGTGTTTGAGAAGGCGCGTCCGTCCCGCGTCTGCGGGTTTCCTCAACGTGAGGCGTTAAAGCTTGTTGATTCCTTCCCTGCCTACTATCAGATGATTCAAAGCAAGGGGTTTAGGACTGTTTACCGAAACATCTCTGATGACTTAGATTTCATGGATGAATTGTCGTTCTGGTTCCGCGTGCAAATTGTTAATCCGTGCATAAAGGTGGAGCTGCCAGAGGAATTTGTGCCTTATGAAAGTATCTATCGGCTGGTCCTCCGAGACGAGCGCAAGCTGAGTGACCTAGAATCAGAGTTTCTTTGTTACCGCTAGTAGGTTGTGACAAGCACCGTTGATCCAGTGTTATTTTGGAAACTTCATTTACCTGACTGGCCACTACTGTCCCAAGCCTCGCTGGACATTTTGGGATTTCCTGTGTCCAGCGCAA
Organism: Ixodes persulcatus; assembly: GCA_013358835.2. Lineage (NCBI taxonomy): Eukaryota > Metazoa > Arthropoda > Arachnida > Ixodida > Ixodidae > Ixodes > Ixodes persulcatus. The sequence goes on along the minus strand of JABSTQ010008059.1, from coordinate 50,117 downwards.
ATGTGGAGCGTGCGTTTTCAAGATTGCGGGTTGTGAACCGCAAGGAACGTGCTGCCATGACGGATGCAAGCCTCTCGAAGTATGCTTGCATCTACTATAATGACCAAGCGTGAGAAATAGATGCTTCCTCGAGAATAAGTGTATGAAATATGGGAATAAAATTGGAACTCTCTGTCTGTGATCAATCGCATTTTTTTTCACCGATAATCACCGATTTTAGCCTCGTCGTGAGACGTTCCACCAAAATACACCGGTGTTTCGAAAATAAATAAACACCGAAAAACATCCGCCGATTTTTCCCACAAATAAACACCGGAAAGTACACACCCTAGGCATAGCGTAAGGTACCTGGAGTGCGTCTTCCACAGGTGTGTCTAGCGACCTACACTGCCCATACTTCAAAGGGGGTTCTGAAGTGGCAACAAATGACGTCACAAAAGCCGAAGTGTCATGCTCTTGCATGTCGGGATCCTGGCGGTTGGTCGTAGAAATTCTAACGGGAAGCTGCGTGTAGTACAAGCGAACGCGAGTGTCGCCGTCGTCAAGGCGTCCCAACTTCTGGCTGGCGAAGCTTCAGTGGACTGCTTCACTGGAGAGCGACCAGCAGCAAAACAGGCGCCTGCCACACACGCCACAGCTATTAGGACGCCGCCAGTATCGCGACCTGAGACAGCATGACACTTATATGACGTCATCGGGCGGAAATCGAGGGACTTTTTTTTTTTTTTGACGCGGTAAACACACCAGTCCCGAGATGCATTCCAGGCACCATAGCGCTGCGGGCGCATTAGAGGAGGTTCAAGCGGGCAGCACCTCACTACATTTGCGACGCAACGCGGACATGTCGTTGGTAGCACTACGTCAACAAGCTTCCAATAAATAAATGTTAAAAAAGGAAAAACAAAAACTGGTTATGTTGCGCAAGCCGCCTACCTATTAAAAGGTATCACCCTCATGATAGCCTATTCTATACTCACGAAGCCTGGCAGTTCGACGACGAAGCCATAGTGTGCCCGGTCACAGAATTGGAGCGCGAGGATCTGGTAGCACAGAGCATCAAATATCCATTTCTAGGGGTACCGGACGTCAGCGCACAGCTTTTGCAGTGGCGACCCCCCGAAAAAAACTTGTTCGCTCGGGAGAAGTGTGTTTCGGCGACTCGCCACAGCGGGGCACCAGTCACGTGGCTTTTTTCTCATCCGTTGTCTCTCGCTCCACCTTTTCAATTTCTGTGGCATCTTCTCGTGGAAAGCTGCCAGGCTTTGCCAGTGTATAGGAGGCTATGGCCTCACCCATTCATCCAACCAAGGCAGAGCGGCGAGCCCCCTTTAGTTGTCGCACGCTCCCAACAGACGTTAGCACGCAGCCAGATTTCAAAGTCTAATCTGGCCAGCGTGTATAAAAAAATGCTTTGTTTGGGTGCCAGGCTGGCAACCGTGGGCGCGCCTTAGCGAGGCTTGACTGTCACACAATCTGCATGCGCCGGCACCAAGCTGGCGGCGCCCAGAAGCTGCATTTGCAAACCTCCATACCGGAAAGGAGGAAACTAAGAGGTTCCTTTCCCCTGCAGAAGGTTGAAATTCTTCCGTTATCTTACACTCTAAAAAAAAGTGTCGATTTCAATCTTTTTGGAGTGTAAGTGGCTTGCCACAGAATCCACTCTTTTAAAGAGTAACTATAACTCTCCGAAGGCAAGTGTAGCTTTAACTCTCTCGATTAACTCTTCTACACAAAGTAACGGCAGCACTTATTCAAGAGTACAGTCAACCCCTAAGTAGAGTCGTATATACTCTACAATGAAGAGTCAGGGCTACACTCTCCGCAAGAGTAGGGAGAACCCTAGGTTAACTTTTCCACGCAGAGTAAGGGCAGCGCCTCTACAAGAGTAGAGTCAACACCTAGAAGTAGAGTCATAGATACTCTAGAATGAATAGTCACGGCTAAATTGTCCACAAGAGTAGGGAGAACCCTTAAATATGTGTTGAAGTTACCCTAGGTTAACTCTTCCGCACAGAGTAACTTCAGCACTTCTACAAGAGTAGAGTCAATCCCAAGAAGTTGAGTTGTATAGACTTTAAAATAAAGAGTCACGGCTGCACTCTCTGCAAAGGTAGGGATAATCCTTAAATGTGTGATAAAGTTGCCCTAGGTTAACTCTTCCACACAGAGTAACTGCAGCACTTCTACAAGAGTAGAGTCAATCCCTAGAAGTAGAGTCGTATATACTCTACAATGGAGGGTCAGGGCCACACTGGGAGTAGGGAGAGCCCTTAAATGTCTGTTAAAGCTACCCTATGTTAACTTTTCCACAACGAGTAACGGCTGCGCTTTTACAAGAGCAGAGTCAACCCCTAGAAGTAGAGTCATATCTACAATACAATGATGAGTCAAGGCTACGCTTTCCGCAAGAGTAGGGAAAACCCTTAAATGGGTTTTCAAGATACCCTAGATTAACTCTTCCATACAGTGTAATGGCAGCACTTCTACAAGAGTAGGGGCAAGCCCTGTAGAGTCGTATACTCTACGAGGGACATCTCCGAGAGAACTCTTCACTAGTGTTCCAGTTACTCTTTCCTGCTGGGTATTGTGTTTACCATTTTGTGCATTGTATTCGAACTCTCCTTGAAGTGTAACCTGGACATCTAACAAGTAGCTACATACATATACTACATGAAAGGGTCACACCTACACCACTCCAAGGATAAGGGAAGTGTTCCTAAAAGGTAATGCTACACGTGTTTACTCTTTTCAAGGGGGTACACTTTCTCTATTCAGGGGTAAATGAAGCGTTCCCAACAGCTCGTAAATGTATCGCACGCACTACACAATGAGGTGTGTGTTGCTCTCATTCTCTTATCGAGTGTAAATGAATTCTATAGCAATGCCAGTATAAACCCCTTAAACTAGGCAAGAAACGCAGTCAAAGGAAGTGTGAATAAAGACTGTTCTAGCTATTTAGAAAGAGTTTCATGTACTAATATAAGTGGCACGTGTTTGTCCCACCCTGTTAGTGAACTGGAGCTATTCTTATCACGATCTCTCCGGAGTCAGATCTTAAAAAGTTCTGCATGTAATCAGGGGTGGATAGTTGTGTAGTATAGGAACAAGTGAAACATAGCTGAAATGCACAAAAGGTGTGTCATGGGCTTGTTAGAAGGCGGAAGGTCAGCATATGTGGAAGGTTTACATACGAAGAGTAAAAAGAGTAGTAAAGGTCTTATTCAATAAACTTTAATTTCAAAAAAGTTTTGCAACAACTAGCAGAGTTTCGTAATCACATCCAACACCAAGACACACTTGATTTAGTGCTTCAAGCCAATGAAGTGCCCAATCACTGCAAGTGATCGGCTTGTTCCTGGACAATACAAAATGTCATGAACCCAGTACAGTGCAAGAACGAGCGCTGTACCGGTCACAATGTCCATCACCTCAAACGAGCAGTCCTCTAGTTGCACTGTGATGGCAGCTGCCTGGCTTGAGGTCATCCCCTTCGCACGGACGACCGCGAAGGTCGGAGCGTCAAGATGGTCCCTTTCCTGTGAAGGACAAAGATGTGCATGTAGATTTACGTGTTATTCAAGAAAGATAATTACTGAACAAACAGTCTGCCAAATTGAGCTAGACAATTTTGCACCGATTTGCAAAACAAAATATCTGTAACAAGGACAGTAGATAGTGGTTGAAAGGAGAGAACCCACTGCATCCTCGCCTCTCGATTCTGGAAACTTGTATTTTATAATTGATTAAACTAGATTGTACAATTAATGTTAAACGCGCTGCGCAAGCATGGACAGGAAAGCTTCAAAGCAGTCATGTGATTGTGTGGCACAGGCTGTGATCAATGTGATGTTAAGCTGAAAAGAAGAACAACGTAAGCTTTTTCTCATGCTTTCTATGTTGCTTATACACCATTCCAAAAACAGCTATGTGGCCGGCACCATTTTGGTGATGATGATGCGACTAGTGCGACGTTTGCGACCCCTAGTAGCCGAAAATGTTTTGCCGCAATCTTAGACTGTGAAAACCTGTGCTCGCCCCGACTCTCCGTTGTGTTGCTGTGCATTCAGAGTTTTTCAGCCTTTCTTCGTAGTTGTCAGTTTATTTTTTATATTGACCCTGCGTCCGCTTTGGGCGTTTCTTCTCGGCATTCACGGGAGACGAACGAAGGGAAGGACGTTGAGGACAATGGCAACTGTTCTCCACGGCGATAATCCCGGGACAGTCTTTCTGGGTTGTCGCGAGGGAAACCTGATCGGCTTGGGTGAGGTCGTGAAGGACAGAACAGTCGCGTTCATTCCTTTGCTTCGGTGGTGTGCAAAACGTAAGCTCTCCTGAAAACGTGCCCCAAAACGAGCCCCACTTGAATTTGGTTCCATCGTCAATCCTGTTCACTGGATGTACTTTTTTTGTGCTCTCCAAATAAACCGTGTTCGGATAATGCGGCACCGCCTTGTACGTACACTATTTCTTTGAAATGATGAGCCTTGCTGAATTTGATGTCCGACGCCTGTCTAAAACGGTGGGAACTACGTTTTCTTTGAGCGGGGAATATCCATGCCATTCGGCTATCATTTGTTTTCACTTACTTTCGTCAGTGTTGAAATTTATCGATTGGCACGACTAATGGCGAATTCAACTGGGCGTCATGGAGCGCTCCGGGATCAGTTGACCAGATCCGGAATGGAGCACACGATCCGAACGGGGTCGCGCCGCCTACGAATCCCCAGTGGAACATGACCACTGCTCCGGGATCGGCGGATGCCTTCCCGTCATTCAACTGCCCGGGAATCCCCTTTCCGCGGCCGCCGCGGTCGTTTCGAAGACGTTTTCGCACGAGCGGCAGGAATGGCTCAGGAGCTTTTTGCAAAGATTGCCGGAAGGCCCGTAGCGCGGCAAAACCTCCTCTTCTCTTTCCTGGAAAACGAACCGGCTGTCGAGCCAAGGGGTAAGCAAGTGGCCATTACGAATTCTTCAGAGGCGAGATAGGCAAGATGGGCGAGATAAGGCGAGATACCCTGCAAGAAAGGAAGTCACGTGTGTGCGCCGAGGGCTGGCCCGGCTGGCTTCCGGTTGAATCCGCCGAAATCGTCGGAGCGACTTTTTTCGGATCCAGATCGAGATCTGGAGCGGGAGCTAATCCAAAACGACCAGTGGAACACGTCCGTCTCGATCCCGATCGCTCAGTGAAATAGGTTCGCTCCAGAAAAGTCGATCCCGGCGCGCTCCAAAACGACCAGTGGAATTCGCCATGAGTTAATGAGAGCTTTGATCACCACCATCAGCGGAGAAATGGTGTGAAGTGAAAATAAAAGAAGCAAGCATTTTAGTTGCATTGGTCCTCCTCGCACACATACTGTTAAAAAATATACCGCCGATTTCTTTTTGATTTTTAAGGATTTTACACAATGTACAATGATTTCTCAATGGCCTCGGGGGACTATTTACGTTCTGAAATGCTAAAAGAGCGACAATTTTGCCCGTAGCATTGTCCGAATTTGTGTTTATGAGGGTTAGCAGGGGTGCCGGGGAGAGACCAGCCTCGAATCCAGTGAGCGGGGTCGAAAAAGATTATCTGGTTCCAGGGGTCTAGTGTTCCTTGGAAATGTGTATAGGCAGAGGTGCAAGCACCAATTCTGCTTGGCAGAAAGCCCTTCCCCAACATCCTCCTCTCCTTTCCTTCTCGCACTCCTCCTCCTCCTCTTCGCCCGAGGAGAGCGGGTCGGAGAGCTTATCCTCTGGAAAAGGATTTGTATCCTCCTTTCCGGGATTGAAAAAAGGAGTCGAGGGAAGGCTTCCTCCTTTCGACTTGTTTATCGGCCTCTTAGGGCGCACTGAACCAAAATCTGCATTTCCTAGGAAAAGGGCAGTGGGAGCGTTCTGGAATGCTGGGGATCTTGAAAAATCAAATATAAAATGATATGCCAAACGGATGGGTTTATTTTTTAAAAGTAAGGTGCGATTAGGCTACGCTGGAAGCCGGTCCCCGAGAGAAGCCAACGAGCGCAAGGCAGTGTGGGAGTGACTCCCGAGTTCCTGACGTCACAGTAATCATGTTCCCCCTCCTCCCCCTCACCTCATCGCCTCGACTACTCGCTCACATGTGGCGCTGCATTCCTCCTTACTTTCTTGGAGAGTGTGGAACATCATAGAGAAAGCTTTCATAAAAACTCCTTACGCGTAGCGTGAAATTTCGGTTTTGCGTATAATGTATCTTTTGGATCTGAAGCAGAAGCCATTCAAAAGGTACATTGCTGGCAAGCTACTAGCACACCCAGCATTTCCTTTCCATTGTTCACTGAAAGCATTTTGGCAAGCAGGTGAGGACCAGATTTCCTTTGCACAGTACATAATGGAAACAGAGCATGTGTCTACGAGGCGCAATAGTATGGCGAACATCAGTCCCTCTACTGCCAACAATACGAGAAGATGGGAAGTCGCTGGCGCGTCGCCTGCTTCTCCTGCCCCTCCCCTACTGCTAACTTTCAAACGCGGCGTCGGCTTTGCATCTCCGGACATGCGATGAAAACATGACTGTGCAAATTCACGGTAGGATCGAGCTGCTTCTTGCGACGTTGATGACAAAATGCCACAAATATGTTTTGGACAACCATAACGAGCAGGACCCCGACATTGGGATCATACGCAGGACACCAAACTCAGAATGGATGGGTTTGTCTCCAGTTCCGGGCATTCACTCATTAGAAACAGTATGATCAACCTTCACCAGCACTATCGCACCTTTCATGTCCCGTATGCTTCAATCAGCATCTACTCGGGAATCATCTTCGCTGCAGGAGTAACCCAATTCACGTTGTCACTTTATTAGTTCATAAATTGAAGCTGAACACTCGCAAGAACATTTCTTTTTTTTATATTGTATTTAGGATCTTGATAAAGACAGGGCAGCACCGATAGTGAAGCAATAGTCAGGTATGTCTGTTTCTTTCAAGTTGTAACAAACGAACCACATGCAAAAAAAGTGGCTATGACGCTTTTAATTTTGCCCTTAGCTTACCCGACTTGGGGGTAACTAATAGCAAGGTTTTTGTGCAATCATAGGTGGTTAATTACCGCAGATATTTATTTAATATTTTAGTTAACTTTTTATTCATTTACTTAGAGGGTATATTGCAGTTGCTAAATTGAAGTCCAACCTCCCTTACACTCTAACCACCACACGCTGAAATTAACACAGAAATAATCGCTGCAGGTGCTACCGGGCAAATGATTCAACGATGCTGTCACACCTTTCCCGTTGAGTTACGGTTTTCGGTGGTATAATTTATTTATTTATTTATTTCAGTTTACCCCGCAGTGCCAGAGGCATTATAGCAGGGAGGGGGGGATAGTACATTTGCGTATAAGATGACATGGTACTTGCGTACACAATGTACAAATAAGCAAAAACACAATTTTACAGGTGAATATACACTTGTACAGTATCAACCAAAACACAAGACAAAAAAAACCGTTTGAGTGTTACAAAAAGAGGCACGAGCCCCTCCACTCACATCAACCACAATAGAAAAAAGCAGCACAGAACTAAATAACATTACAAAAAAAGAAAAAAAAAGGAAAAAAAAAAGATCAATAGAGTGCTAACAGAACCCGGCACATTTTCCACAAGAGAAGGTAAACGTAGGAGATATATTATATTCTCTTCAGTCATGACAGCCTGCCCAACCATCGCGCGGTAGTCTGTCATAAAAAAGAGACTCGGACACGACGGAAACAGTTTCGTCAGAAAGTTCATTTGAATCTTTTATGGTGTTAGAAAAAAAGGAATATTTAAAAATGTTGATTCGGGCTGTGTATCCTCTTATTGTCTCAGAGTGGTCCAACTTTCGAGAGATGAAGTGAGGTGGTTTTAACGAACTTCGGTTTACTAATACCCGTACGATCATGATATATTGCGTGAAGAAATTTCAAGCGCAGTTGTCTTCTTCTTGAGCATAGTGGTTCCCATTCTAATTGATTTTTAAGAGCAGTAACACTTTCTCTGTAGTTATAATTTCCTGTAAAAAATCGAGCTGCTCTGCTCTGAACTCGCTCCAGTTTGTTTGCGGGAAAGCGGTCTTTTGAGTCCCACAAAACACTGGCGTACTCTAGGTTTGGTCTTAGGTTAGAATTATACACGGTTGCTTTTACATTCCGAGACATTTGTTAAAGTTCCGTCTAAGAAAAGTTATCATGCGGTTTGCTTTAGCCATGATGAAGTCTATGTGTGAGCTCCAAAAAAGACTGGGAGTGAAGTGGACGCCGAGATACTTTACTGTTTCAACATTTTCAAGTGGAACATCGGTAATCATCTATGAGAAATTAACTGGTTGGCGTTTCCTAGTGAAAGTCACCAGGATACATTTTTTAATATTTAACTTCATTTTCCATTGAGCACACCATCCTGAAATGCGATCAATCTCTTCTTGCAGCAGCGGGCAATCTGCCTCCGACTTGATGCCACTGTATAGGACACAGTCGTTCGCATATAGACGAATGTTTGATTTAATTTCTGCAGAAATATCATTTATAAATATTAAGAATATGAGCGGTCCTAACACGGACCCTTCGGGGACGCCCGACGTTACAGCTAAGTAAGTTGACGTTGCTCCGTTATTCAATACTGCTTATTTTCTACTTTTTAAATAGTCGGTGCGCCATTTAAGAACAACGTCTGGAACGTTCAATAATTTCACTTTTTTCAAAATTAATTTCTGAGGGACCATGTCAAATGCTTTCTGGAAATCCAAAAATATGCAGTCCACCTGTACACTTTTATCAAACGAATAAGCGATATCGTGATAGAATTTTACTAATTGAGTGTCACAGGAAAAAACACTTCGGAATCCGCGCTGATTGTTAATCAAGAAATTATTTCTGTCAAGATGTTTCGCAAGTCTACTGTAAGCTATATGTTCTAATATTTGTGAGCATACACACGGTAAGGAAATAGGTCTACAGTTTTCTACTTTGTTTATTTTCCCGCCTTTGTGAACCGGCACAGCATGGGTTGTTTTTTTTTATTTCTTGGGCAGGCTGCCAGAGGACAAAGATCTATCAAATAACACGTGCAAGAAGAATGACAAAATCCCAGAACACTCTTTGAGTACGCAGCAAAGCATTTCGTCCGGCCCGGTAGCTTTGTTTTCATTCAAGCCACTTATCTGTTTCAGAATCCCATCCTGGCTTAGTTTGATGTCAGGCATGCTATCTTCTAAGGTTGTGGAAACGGGGGAAAGAGAACCCATTATAGGTGATATATAACTATTAAATAACTATTAAAGAGGGCCGCCTTGTAATTATCATTATCAACTAGCCGAGCCGAATCGCTGGTACGAGGAATGCCTGTCACGTCTTTGTTGTTTTCACGCACTTCCAGAATTCCTTCGGGTTTCGTTTTAGCCTATCACCGAGGGAATTGTGATATATAGTTTTAAAGTAAGACACTATACTCTTAAGAAGTGCTGTGAGCTCCTTTAGACGCCCCCCCCCCCCCAAAAAAAAAAAAAAAAAAACAAGAAAAAAAACAGGATTGCCATTTTGTCTATATTTCACATATACGAGGGGCGTTCATAAAGCTCGTATTATTGTCACGAAGGAATAGAGATTTAGCAATCAAACTCAAGTAGGAGTTGAGACTTTCTCTACTTGTTCGCCACCAAAAGGTTACCCACTTTTTCCAGCGATGCACCACATGCCGGAGGCCATTGTTATAGAACTCCTCGTTTTGAGTGTCCAGGAATCGCTCCTACTTCAGCAATCACTTGGTCGCCGTCCTTGAAATGCTTTCCTCTTATTTGGCCACACTGGAAGTGTCTGCGCCATTTAACCAAAGTGTCATAAACTGGGGCGTTGTCCCCGAACAACGCTCCCAGATTGGAATGAATATCCTTGGCATTGCTTCCCTTCAAATGAAAAAAACGGATCACTGCATGTGCTTGGCACCGACGGGCGGTGCCATTTTGTTTTTCGACTCCCTAGCAGCGTTCCGAGCTACTATAGCATGCGATGTTTATACTGAACGGAAACTAGAGGGACGCGCGGTCATGTTAATGTCTGTTTTGCTCCGTTTTTGTTAAATTTTTTGTGCCGATAATACGAACTTTATGAACGCCCCTCGTACACGCCTCTTTTTCTTAGCAATAGTTCTTAGCTCTTTGTTTACCCATGGTTTATCTTTCCGTCTTCTCGGTGTGATAACTTTTGAGGTAATATAAGTATCAATAAGTGCCTTCAACTTGGGTTTGAACATAATTCATAATGTATCTACATCAGCACCGATACTGGTTTCTTTAAACGAAGGAAAAAAATTAAAAATTTCGTCAGCTATGCTCGCATAGTCACCTTTATCGTAGACAAGAATTTTTCTCGGGGGCATACTTGCCGTTTGTTTTTCGCGCATTTTATTTTCCCGATTACTGTCAGATGGTCGCTCATGCCAGGAAGGGTGGAAACGGATGACACAATAAAACAAATATTGCTGAATATTAGATCTAAAGTACTATTTCTCCTAGCATCTAAGCGCGTAGGAAATGTAACGTGCTGATGTAGAGTGAAACTCGAAACAAAGTTCGCAAACGTCCTGTACTTGCGCAGATGCGTTCAAGGTAACCGGAACCTCCTCGTCCCAGCGTATGTCTGAAAAATTGAAATCCCCTCCCAATACTGGATAGTCGTACGAGATTGAGGACAGGGCGTTTGATAAAGTTTGGAGACATTTGTCGCTAGACGCAGGTGATCTATAAAAGGAACCGATCACAAGAAATTTACCATCACGCAAGGACACTTTACACCAGACAGATTCAAATGAATATTCCGAAAAATCAATGGGGATGCTTTGTAAGCTGCTACGAATTAACAGGAATACGCCACCGCCATGGCTGTTCCTGTCCTGTCGATAAGCAACATAATCAGACGGAAACACTTCCGCGTCACTGATCGTTTCATCAAGCCAAGATTCTGTACGTATTACCATACGAGGCCTAGTCAAATCAAGTAGTTCTGCGAAGTCATCAACTTTATTTTTAATACTGCGGCAGTTCAGAATCAATACATCATGTTTGTTCACTAGTTCGGTCCTCTTGACTACAGGATTCAAAGGATGCCGACCCGGTAGCTATGCAGATTTTTCTTTGACGCACATGTGTGTTGGGTCAACATAGCAGGTTTTTCGACCAATAAACAGTTTGTTAAAACGCAGTTGGAATTTAGTTTTTTGGAATTCGGCGAATTCTAGAAGTTTCCTTCTTTCATGACGGACGTTATCACAGCAATCCTCTCCAACTGCTATTCTGCTGTCCCTGAACTTAAAGGCTTGAGACAGTATTCCTTGTTTATTATTGAAGGATAAAAAGTTCACAATAATTGGCCTACACTTTCCTGTCTGTGACTGGCCGAGACGATGAGCATGCGTTCAACATGTGTACTCTCAAGTTTATATCCGAGCAGTTCGTCACACACTTGAGCAATCTTTGCTTCCGACACTTCCCACGTCTCGCTTCTTCCCTCGGCAACGCCATAAAAGATTAAGTTGTTTCTCTGGGAGCGAATTTTTTAGTTTGTCCAGTAGCACCTACACCGACTTTTTCATATTTATTTCAGATTTTTAATTATCTTTTTATTTATTTACTCCAACCTCCCTTGCGCTCCAACCTCACGGTGAAATGAACACAAAAAAAATCGGTGCAGGTGCTACCGGTCCAATTGTTCGACGATGCTGTCACACTCTTCCCGTTGAGTTATGATTTGCGGTGGTATAATATTTTGTCCTGTAGCACTACAGCGACTTTTCCATACTTATTTCAGCGTGCGGCTGGAGCATACGGAGGTTGAGCTTCAATTTCGTAAATGCAATATGCCCTCTGAAGTCAGTAATTAAAAAGTAAATGGAAATGTTAAATAAATATCTGTTAATAAATCGCCGAACTGCAGAAACAAACTTTTTGTTAGTGGCCCCCAAGTTGGGTAAGCTAATAGCAAAATTAGAAGCGTTATAATGTCACTCTTCCTTTTTTTATGTGGTACATTTATTACAATTAAAGAGAAACACCAGGTATTCTAAAAACAGCAAATGGCTTAACACGACAAATCTGCCAACTCACTTTCTTTCGCAACCTCAAGAAAACTGTCATTTAATAATATAAAGTATGGGAGATATGTTCGGGTTTGCAATATTTCGCGATTATTTTACATTCACGGAACGTAGGTCATCGTGAAACGTAAGTCGTTTGCAGTATATGAAACCTTATTTTTTAAGTATTTACAAGCCACTCAAAGGATTGGATGTGAGCTCGGCACGTCTCAAAGTGACTCGAGAATTAAACCTTTGCCTTCGATTTGCCACAAAAGTGAAACAATGAAATGGCGAATTGAGGATTTTGCAAGAATCCTCGGCTGTACTCTAGCTACACATACTGTACAGGTGTACAGTATGTGTAGCTCACGTGTACATGTGACCTGAGAAAGGGGGTCACATGGCTGAGCAGCAGGTAACATTAGCTAGTCACATGACCTCAACATCTCATCAGAAAGAGGGTCATTGAGACGTCACTTGAAAGGGCTAATACCATGCCCAGATCACCTGACCGCCAGAGTTACGCGACACTTCTTCGGTCGCAATTAATACGACCAGTCACGTGAATGTCATGTGATCATGTGACATGGTGTGACCACTAACACTTGATGTAATTATTGGCTTTTTAAGAGAAAGGGCCAAATTTCCATATCATACCTTCTCAACAAGACACGCTGCTGAATCTGTCAGCAGTGCCGCGAGACCCTTGATGACTTCCATGGCAAGGGCTGCATGGACCACGGGTTACAATTTATTTAAAACAACAACACAGTAGAAAAGAAAGCTGATGAGACCGCCATTTACGATTCTGTACAAACAAAAAATGGGGCTGCGAATCTAAGTGATTCTTACAGAGATATGTTTTAATAACAGTTACTGGCTGGAGAGCAAAATTTCGATTCTTTATATTACAATGATCTTCAGACTGCAAGGTAAACTGCAAAAACCGTAATGATCAGTGAAGTCACTGAGGTTATTTAAAGCTTCCACTTCTGTCCCTGTTCCAGGGTAACTACTCCTCAGTTTGGTATGAAAGGTTACTAAATGAAGAATTTCAGTGCCCGTAAACAAAAAGAAAACTGCTATACTCTGTTCCTTAACTGAACAAGCAGGACACTGGATCATGTGGAGATTCAATTGTATTCGACGAGAAAATTTCATCGGCTCTTGGCCCCTTCGCTCATTTTAGGGCTGCAGTTTGATCTTTTCCCCACTTTTCTTTTTTCTGTGTTTTTCCCTATCCTTGCAGTTTGATGCCTTGGTTAGTAAACACTTTCTTTTCTTTTTCGCTATTAAACCGCGGTCACTCTGCTCATACATCATATATAAGACAGTGTGCTGACACTGATGGACGTCCGTTCCTTTCCTGTATGACGGTATCGTCACGTTGGTCGCACAAAAGCAGTCTTCGGGCATGTTTGAAGCAAAGAGTTATTATAATGTACGCTAGAGGTTCATCTGGCGCTAGTGTGCTGCTGCAAATTGAAGCAGGCAGCAACCAGTCCGAAATTGACTTCCGGTAATGCATTCCTATGAGAAAAAGCGAGTGCATTTTCTCTCTGCGCTCGATTATAAGAGCAGATATCAGGAATAATTTGTACTTACTAGGCATATTGGAACATTTTTCAGTCACGCAGACGAAATAATTGAGTCAGTTACGACGTTTTTATATTAAATTCGTGGCATGAAAAATGGTGCTAAAACTGCTTCGTACATGTATTTCTGTGCGCTGTCGGACAATGTTAGCGCGAACACGGCGTCGGCGCTTTCTAGCATGGAGATTTACGTGCCAAACGAACCAGGGGCGGATCCAAAACTCGGTTTGGGGGAGGGGGGGGCAGAAAATTTGTAAGGATGCTATTCTCCCATTCTTTCGTGTGCACCGGGGGGTCCACCCATCTCAAATTGCCCTCCGAGAAGGGGGGAGGGGGGGGGGGGGTCGACTTGGCTTGGGGGGGGGGGCGGCCCTATCGCCCCCCCCCCCCCCCCTTGGATCTGCCACTAAAACGAAGGACATGTGGAAAGAGAGACGGCAAGAACTACGTTGTACCAGTGGATAAGTAACTGCTTGTGCATGCAGACTATCAAAATAATTGAAAGCCACGTAATATAGTCAGATTTACAATAAATAAGTACTGTTTTATTCTTTCTGCTCATGAATATGCGCGAAAATGCTTGTTTTGGGTTCAAATCACCACTCGCACGCTCCATATCTTTGCAAATAGGGAGAAGCCAGAGAACAGGTGCCCGATAAAAACTGCCCGACATAGCAAATAATAAAAATACACACCTTTTGTACAACACGTACTTTATTTTTTACGTTCGAATGTTTTTTTTTTGTTTTTTTTTAACCGATTGTAAAGATGCGCACGACCGAGTCATTTTCATATAATGACAGAACGGGCATATTAGAGATACACACGCGCCACCGGAATGCTAGCTAACCTTAAACACACTCTACATTCTTCTCGATCGTTATTTTGCTTAGAATCGTCGCTCGTTTTTACATACCTCCCATGGTACAGCGGTTTGGGCTGAAATACTGCGAAGTTTAACATCGTTCAGTGGTAAATAAAAATGCTGTAACTAAAGCAATTACGCTTTCCCAATATTATTAAAGGTATATACTATCAGGTACAACCGAAATAACAAAAGTTATTCATGTTATTTTCCGGCGAAGAGCAAAATTCACGGCGCGTTTTCCCATAGGAATGTACAGGAACGCCGCAAAAGTGGACTGGTTGCTGTCTGCTTCAATTTGCATTCCAGAAGTCGCATAGACAGTAGCGCCAGTTGAACCTCTAGCGTACATTATAATAACTCTATGGTTTGAAGCATGCATTTGCAGAAAACAAACTTGTTTGGAAGTTGCTCGAGGCACTTCAGCACACAATTCTGTCATGTCTGCAGACTGTGTCTTTCGTATGATGAATAAGCGGCGCGACTCGGGGTTTTAAGCCGGAGTCGTACTGCCTATAAACAATACAAAAGACAGTTCGTATACAGATTCGAACGTGAGTCACCGCGAGATCCATGCTTCGAATGCCCCATGGCAATGTGTTCAAGGAGAACCTTTTACCCGCGGCATTCGAACCACGAATTTTGCGGTGACTCTTGTTTGTAGACTGTCTTTATTATGATGTATGAGCAGTGTGACCCCGGATTCTGGGGCACTAAGAAGGCCTGTTCGTGGTTTTTGGTCGTAAGTCAACCAGTGGGTTCTGTATCATAGACGATAAAGAGTCAGTCGACAGG
This sequence comes from Ixodes persulcatus, assembly GCA_013358835.2. Lineage (NCBI taxonomy): Eukaryota > Metazoa > Arthropoda > Arachnida > Ixodida > Ixodidae > Ixodes > Ixodes persulcatus. The sequence continues at coordinate 34,792 of JABSTQ010008059.1, read as the reverse complement.
ATCGTGTGCAGACGAACAAGAACGTAGCTTAATGAACGTCGGCAGTATTTATCAGAGAGCGCCGGGCGCACTGCGCATGACTAGTGCCCTGTCTTGCGAGGCGTTGCACATGATAAGCCCAATACATCTAATAATAAAAAAACAAAGTACAAATTCATGCCACTTCATTGAAGTCAGAGTCATAATGGAGACGCTCTGGAGGCTTCACCATGCGAGTCGACTTCCTGGCTTGTGACCCTGACACGCCATCGCGTGAAGGTTGCTGCTGGCGTGATGGTACTAAGGGCTGCGTCGTCGTAACAGTGGCCAGGCTGCAGTTGGCCGTAGGTGCCGAGCCGCCTTTTGAAGATTCCTGAACCTGTGACGTCATTGAGTGATGCGACGTCGCCTCGTTGCTCGAGTTCAACTCTGTCTGGACCGGTAGATCGGTGTCAACTTCGTCTGGACCGGGCGTACTCCAGTCGTCGTCGTCACTCGCTTCCGGATAGTGCTCGCTGGTATGTAGCAGGTGCTGCCGGTTACGTCTCAGCATTCGGTGATCTCCAACATACCGTAAGGCCTGGAAGCGGCCGTGTCAACCATCTTGGCTTTCCGCGACCATGCAGTTTCTCCAATCCTCACGACGTCCCCTTGAGCTAACGATGGCAATGGCTGCCTTTTTTCGAGTTTGAACGTGTTTCTTTACTGTAGTCGCTGTTACTTCGCGAAAATCAGGAATGTTAGTCAGAAGACGCCTGCCTTGAAAAAGTTCCCCCGGAGATCGGCCGTCGTCTAGTGGCGAGGAGCGGTAGGCCAGCAGGCCTAACCAGACGTCGTCCCTTGATCCTTCAGTTTTCTTCAGAATGCGCTTGACAACCTGCACACCCTTTTCTGAGAGTCCGTTAGACTGAGGGAATTTGGGGCTGGACATGACATGTGTAAAGTTATACCTTTTGGAGAAGGCGGAGGGCTGGTGGCTGGAAAACCGCCCAGGCAGCACAAGGTGTTGGGCCAATATTGGAAGAGCATTGGCAAAAAAGGTCCAATGATGGTCCACTTTAGCCAATCTGCTCCCAATATTGTCTATGCCATTATATAGAACCTTCAGTGATGGCCCAGCTTCTCCAATGACCAACCAATATTGGAAGCACATTGGCATAAAATGGGCAATCTTGGCCTGTCATTTCCATTGGCTTGCTAATATTGGATGAATACTGGCGTAAACTGGACAATGTTGGCCTTTGAGTACCCTTGGCTTGCTAACATTGGATGAACACTTGAATAAAATGGTCAACGTTGGCCTGTTCGTGCCGTTGGCATTCCAATATTTGATGCGGACTGGCATAAAATGGACACTGTTGGCTTGTCTGTAGCATTGGCTTGCCAATGTTGGATAAACACGAGCTTATAATGGTTACTGTTGTCCTGTTATTACCATTGGCTCATCGTCATTTCAAGAACACAGTAGCATATAATGGTCAGTGTGTGTTAGTCTGACAATTCCATTGGCTTAATGGTGGAAGCATGTTGGAATAGGCTGGTTTAGGCGTGTTCGTTTTACCACAACAAGTTGAAATTGCTCAAGCGCTTGTCAATTTTATGTTATTTTGTCAAAGCGCGATTCAGGTGCTTTTCTACAAAGTAAACAAGACAATAACAAGGTACAGAACTTAATGGCGATGTTTTGCTTCTTCACTGTGCATATTAAGGAGTCGCCAGCGATATGGGCTCATCAGGACCGCCAACTGAAAAAAAAGAAGAAAAACGATGTTCGCGTTATAGAGTCAACATAATAGATTATTGGAGAAAAATAAAGCATTTTGATTTTGATTTGATTTGATATGTTGACTCTATAATCTCGACAGAAAAGCTTCGTACCCTAACAACGGGCTTGTGAACTGCACCTCTTGTCAGGTGAAGAACGTCTTTGCGACTGACTCGAACAAGACACTATTCTGAAATGTGGATACAATGACGGCTCTATGACTTTACGGCACTACTGGTGCCACAATAAGAGCCCTAATGCCTCCTACATGGCGCCAAGGCACTAATAGCAGACGACAATGTTGGTCTTGATTTAGAGTCTAGCCGGATTGTCTAGCCGGATGTTGTTCTTGATTTACAGTCTAGCCCCTTTTTTCCGCATTTGATTTATCATTGTCTCTTTTTAATTGTGACATTAGGCTCCAATTGATTTCGGAGCTTCGTGTCTATCAGTCCCTTTTCGTCCTCTTGCTGTAGAGTTATCATGTGTAAGCAATCTCTACTACATTGGTTTTTGGAAACCCGGATAGCAAAGACAAACGAAGAATTCGAGAGAGAGAAGTGTGCAGGGGAGGGTCGGCGCCGACGGCCTCGGAACGGCTTCGGAAAGGGGCGAGAGAGGGTATTGAGAGAACAGTTCCCCCCGTTTTCCCCACGCCGTCACAAATTTCTCCAAATCTCTCCTTTGTGAGCGGAGAGGAGTTGGCGTCCTTGAGGGAGGAGGACACTGCGCATTCCTAAGCTGACAGTGCCGGTGGGCTACGCTCGGCCGAACCAAGTCATCACCTACACCGCTCTCTGCGCGTGGGTTACGGGAGAGAGCGGGATCCGTGATTAAAAATAGACCTGCGATTGGTTCACCGAGCTTCTTAGCTTCCTCTACACTCTTAACTTAAGGGTGTAGTCCAGCCCGCGAAACACACGCACACACGCACACACACGCACGCAGAAAATGGGATCGCGTGCCCCAAGGCCACACGATAAGGTAGAGACTGGAAGACGGTGGGGACGGTCTCCTCAATTTCCAACACGCGCATCCGCGAACTGCAAATGGGCAGATGCGCTTCGCAATTTATGCATGTTTTTTGTGTTTGTTTTTTTGTGGCAGAAAGAGCTCTTTTTTCCAAGGAACAATAATGGCAAGATAATCATGCGGATATTAGGACGCCGTGGTGTTCGTTTCTAAGTTGTCTGAGTGCATTTGATTGCTTAGCAGACTGTTTTTATCGGGCAAAGCGGCTCGGCATCTCCGCCATCCAGGCTACCCTATACTGGAGCCGGCAAGAACGGTGGTTCTAGAGTTCCGATCACCAGCAGCGCATTTCGTCTTAGTGCCAAGTGCGATCTTCAACATGCGGATTGCCAAGACCATGGTTATTTTTTCGGCACCACCTACACACCGGTGATCTTCCTCTGCTGTGGGCATACATGTGACCACTAGCTTTGACGGACCGAAGACACGACGGACTGCCTTCTCTTTCATGCGAGTGACAAGGAGAGGTCCTCCTGACCATTGGGGATAGGTATTCTTGCTACGCAATGTATGTTTTGTCACTATCCGATGAGTTTGAGCCGTGTCGAACTCTGTGCCAGGAATCTCCGACGAGTTAAACGTGTAATCCACAGCGATCGGCCCGAAAGGCCCTTTACAGCGCTATTTGTAAGTGCTTCTTATTCTAATAGACCGTGAGAGACGTTCTGATTGGTTATTTTTGTGTTCGAAGTCATTTTTATTTCATGTTTTTGTTAAAATATGGCTGTCTTCTTGGCGGTAGATGTGTGCTGTAGTAAAAAGGCCTCCCGGTATGTCCAAAGCCGAATACCACAGAGCGTTGAGTAGACCTTATTTGCCAAGGTTCGGCTTGTTGGGTGCGAGTGAGTACCAATTATGTCACCGCGCTCTGCGAGTTTAATTGCCAGTAATTGTCTTTACACGACAAGCTATTTTATGTGCGTGATTTATTCTAAATTCTTGATTCATTCAAGCATCAAGTTCTGTTCAACTGTCATGTTCTTACGTATAACGGGGTATTTATTGAACTGTTAATTTAGCAGCGCGTTTGACACTGGTGAGTTGAAGAGGGACGCCAGTGGTTGGGTCTATAAAGTGTTAATATTATGGAGGCAATATGCCCTTACAAAAAAATGAAAGCCGTTTACAACTCCCTGTAACGCCGGATTAGAGCGCAGCTCTTGAGGAGAAGGATGGAAGGGTACTGAGGGATAGGTTACTCCCTGAGGTCACGTGACCTGGGCGGGGGGGGGGGTCACGTGACCTTAGGGGTTCACGTGACCTCAGGGGTGTCACGTGGCCTCAGCGGAGGGTCACGCTACCTCAGGGGTAACCCTCATGACCATCGTGAGGGTAACCCTCGTGGCCCTCGTGAGGGTAACTCTCATAACCCTAGTAACCCTTGTGAGGGTAACCCTCGTGACCCTCGTGAGGGTAACTCTCATAACCCTCGTGACCCTCGTGAGGGTAACCCTCGTGACCCTCGTGAGGGTGACCCTCGTAACCCGCATGAGAGTACCCTCGTAACCCTCACGAGGGTTATGAGAGTTACCCTCACAAGGGTCACGAGGGTTACCCTCACAAGGGTTACGAGGGTTACTCTCACGTGAGGGTAACTCTCATAACCCTAGTAACCCTTGTGAGGGTAACCCTCGTGACCCTGAGGGTAACTCTCATAACCCTCGTGACCCTCGTGAGGGTAAAGGGCCGCCCACACTAGCGAGAAAACGCGAAAACGACTGCGAGAAACCAGGACATCCGTGTTGCTTATATCGCGTGCCAAGATGATTCCTTGAATTGGATTCCATGCTTCATACGAAGCACAGATGTGCCGGTTTCTCGCAGTCGTTTTCGCGTTTTCTCGCTAGTGTGGGCGGCCCTTAACCCTCGCAACCCTCGTGAAAGTAACCCTCGTGAGGGTTGTTACCCTCACGAGGATCACGAGGGTTACCTTCGTAACCCTCGCGAGAGTAACCCTCGTGACCCTTGTGAGAGTAACCCTCGTAACCCTTGTGAGGGTTACGAGGGTTACTCTCACGAGGGTTACGAGGGTTGTTACCCTCACAAGGATCCCGAGGGTTATCCTCGTAACCCTCGCGAGAGTAACCCTCGTAACCCTCGTAACCCTCACGAGGGTTGCGAGGTTTACGCGCGGTTACGCCGACGGCGACGCCGCTCAAGCCGGAAACGGGCGCCTAAGAGCTGCGCTCTAACAAATTTAACTAAATTCTACAGAATATCTAGACATAATTATGGCTAGAGAGCATAGATTTTCTAGGGAGAATGTATCCACTTTTTAACCATTGTCTACAGATTATTGGCCGCTGCTTCGTACAGGTTTTGTGTAGACTTCAGTGTACTGATAATGTGGCGACTCTGTACAGCAAACATACAGACATTCTAGCAACACTCCTCCCCCATTTCTAGCGCCAATAAGAGAGTTTCTAACGAATTGCTGTAGACAAGTGGACACAGTTTCTATCATCTCACTATGGAGAATATAGCAGCTTCTACTAATTTTCTACAGACAAATCCCCTCAACTCAATCTATTCTCTACAGAAAATAGGCCAGTTTCTACCGTTGTGCAATGCTAGTTATCAATTCTGAAGTGTACCGATGCATATGCTGCATGCAGAGCACTTGCTTCATCATACACTCAAAAACCAGACAAAATGTTTCGTTTTTTTTTATTCTCAGTTGTTGAGCAGTGTTTTGTTTTAATTGTCCAGCTTTCTCAGCATGCTTGATAGGCTTTGTGTGATCTTTGCTGCATCGACCTTGAAAAGTACACAGGTGTGGCCTGGAAAAAGAGAGAGAGAGAGAGAGAGAGATGACAAGTTAGCATCTATTAAAATCTCCAGTTGAGCAGCTCGCCACTACTCAACTGGGGACATGCTCATGCCCCATTCACAGGCTCACTTGCCCGATAATTAGGAAAAACGGGCATGATACGTTGGAAGCAAAATGGGTGGGAGATCATGGATGATGAACGATAGAGGCTGTAACCTTTGTAACGGGCAGGCTTGCGCCACCAATACAGCCGGCCCGGCCAAACTCTCCAATCAACGCCAAGCTACCAGCTTCTGCCTGCAGCTTTCATATAAGCCTAGACTTTGCATGGTAATAAAAACGTTAATTGTCTTAAAATTGCTGCTTCATTAGCAAGTCTATTTTACACTAGGGACGTATACAGGGTGTTTTTTTTTTTTAGTTGCACCAAAGTTTCAAAAAGGGAACTTGAGATGAAGTAATTTGAGACCTGGGGAAGTGTTAATGCCCATGGCGGCCTCTAGAAAATACGTGAAAGTAGGTAATAAGCAAATTAACTAAAATGTTTTAATTAACTTTTTAATTTTTGACTTTATGGCGCAAAAAGCACTTACAAATAGCGCGGTAAAGGGCCTTTCGGGCTGATCGCTCTGGACTACACGTTGAACTCGTCGGAGATTCCTGGCACAGAGTTCGACACGGTTCAAACTCATCGGATAGTGACAACACGCACATTGCGTAGCAACAATACCTATCCCAAATGGTCAGGAGGACCTCTCTTTGTCACTCACATGGAAGAGAAGGCGGTCCGTCGAAGCTAGTGGTCACATGTATGCCCACAACAAAGGAAGATCACCGGTGTGTAGGCGCTGCCGAAAGAATATCCATGGTCTTGGCGATCCGCATGTTGAAGGTCGCACTTGGCACTAAGACGAAATGCGCTGCTGGTGATCGGAACTCTAGAACTAGCTTTACCACATTTACCACAGAAGCGAACTCCAGAGCAGGCCCGCAGGCCGCATCACCCGCGAAGCTAGGTCCGGTCTTCGCACGCATTCCGGGTTTGTCAACGGCTAATGCGTCATCCGTTAAACCGCGTGATCACGCTTCTGCCGTTACCCGCGCACAGAGAGCGGATCCAAGCGATGAAAGCTATGCGGTTCGTTGGTCTGGCGAATACGCACCGTCTACCGTGCCTTCAGCTTAGGGAGAGGGAGAAAAAGAAAGAAGGAGTAGAAAGAAAGCAGACCAGAACGGGGGGTGCGCTTACAAAGGCTAATCTTCAGGGCCATCTCAACAATGAACACAACGAGAGGGTTTTTTTCTACCCAAGGTTGTAGTGCTGTGGATGTTATGCGTGGCCTTGGGCTTTTAGTCAGGTTCCGTGCTCTGCCTTATCACCTGCTTCGATACTGTAGTCACGTGACCCTAACCGGAGACACGATTGGCCTAAAACACGCATAGCGTCTACCCTGCTGTCAATAGCGATTGAACAGGACAGCTCTTTGAAGACCAGCTTTTGAATTTCTAAAGAAGCTGTCCAGCCCAAACGTGATTCTAAACGGGGCAAGTTTGAAGACACTATGTTTTACGTCGTATAATTCACATTATAATTTAGAATGAAGAACTAAGCGCGACTATTTTTTTCGCACGATGTCCACAAATGCATAAATATATATATAACGTCGAAGATTAAATCGTCCGTTGTTGCTGTTTTCACCGAGGGTTTTTTTCTTCCCAGTTATATACCCACGCCTTCGGCCTCCCGCCACCATGCCCGTTATATATATATATATACAGTACAATCTCGATAAACGGAACCTGAAGGGACCAGGAAAATCTGTTCCATTTATCAGGAGTTTCATTTACTGAGAGTATGTAGTGTAGGTACACTAAAAATGTTGAATGCCAGCTTAAATGCTGCTTCCACAAGTGCACAATTTGTAAACACCAGCAAGTGAATGTAGAAGGCGAAATAATGAACAAAAACACCAAATTGCTGCTTTTGTATATTCATATTATGGGTTCAATGACGGGACGGTTCTCACTCTGGGCTCTTCTTAGCCACAACGCCAAGCACTTCTCAAGCTCTTCGTGTTCGGGGAGTCGCAGCCTCATCTTCTTTGGTCCAAATTGCGTACTGCTGAATGCACTCCGCAGATTTTCCTTGTCGTGAAGAATCCTTGTCAGGCTACTTTTGGGAATGGCATGCTTCGTTGAAAGCGCCGTTTTCGTGCAGCAACCGCTATCGAAATCATTAATGACTTCGATATTTTTTTATAACGTGAGCGCACGGTGTTGTCGCTTCGTGGCCGCCATCGCAGAAAGTAGGACACTATGTCTAAGATGCGAGCAGATGCCCTGTTGAGCCAAGCCTACCCAACATAGCCACTTATGCGTAAAAATGAGAAAACTCCAAAAAAACATGCGTACATGCTAATTTTGGGCAATGAAGCTAATAAATATTAAGAACATTTATAATACTGTTTTATTACTCAAGAGTTATTTTTCTTTTCTGCGATTGCGAAAAATATGTCAGCGACATAGTTTCGTTTTCAGTTCCGTTTACCCGGAGGCGCGAGAATTTGAGTTTCGATTAACGGGAATATTTTTAGATTGCATGAAACAGAACCAAACAATTCCGCGATAGTTGTTTCGTTTAAGCGAATATTCCGTTTAAGCGATTTCCGTTTATCGAGATTCTACTGTATACATATATATATATATATATATATATATATATATATATATATATATATATATATATATATATATATATATATATATATATATATATTTTTTTTTTTTTTTTATCAATAAATTTAAAAATATTTGTACACTGTAAGGTTCGCGTTTTTAAACTTCAATTTTTTTTTTTTTTTACGAAAGAGTTACACATAAAAGACACCACGGAGAGCACATCGTCCGACTTTCAACACACGATGAATCGCCGAATCTCGCTGACAGAAGGTTGCGATGCTTCCTCCTTTCTGTCTTAGTCAGCTGGCTTAAATCATCAAGCTTAGAACATTCTCGCAGTATATCGCCTTTAGTTACCCTCGTTAGAGGTTGAAGTCACATTCTGGTCATATAGTCCTGTCTTCAAGAAAAGGCTAGCGTGCATGATTGTTTCAACCTATTGATTTGGAATCGTGGTGACTAAATCTGGTGTTGGCAGTGGTCGAGGCTGCAACCTACAGCATGTTTGATTGGAAACCTGTGTTATTGATGTATATATACTCTGTGTGATTTGTTTTAAATGTTTATCAGGGCCGGATCTTGTGACAATAAAATCCTGTGACTATGTAGTTCACTTCAAGCCTGTTGCAAAAGCGTTTCTTACTACACACGAAAACTGCTTATGACTCATATCAACGATTTTGTCATGTTCTGTGTGTATGGTCTATCAAGTCAGGTCTGTAGAAAATCTAGGAATATGGCGACGCAAAGTCTAACGACCGTTGGCGACAGACAGTTGGTAGGATTTCTGACGACTGTGCTCTGTAGACTCCTGTTGACCGGAAATTCATAGAAACCTTGTAGAAAAATGGCGATATGACAGAAAGTGGACAGGTGTGTTAAAAACTCGTTAAGATGTCTACAGACTGGCTCACATATTTTGTAAGGGTGGGTACATTTATAACTACATATTTCCGTGCCGCAAGTTCCGTAAATCTTAAAAACGTTTTTGTTTTTTCAGATCAACGTAGAAATATCGGTGTGAACTTAAATGGCGAGATTGTAATTCTTAAGAATTCTTAAAGCTAGATGAAAGGTAGAGGGACGCCATGATATTGCAAGAGTAGAGCTAAGCAATTTATTATATAACCTTTGTACTATTTGATTCATTTTTTAAATCGCTGCAAATATTTTAATCTAGATCGATCGAGCTCTGAGTAAAGACAAGTCGGACGAACAACACAATAGTAAACGCCTGGGCCGTCTTGCTAGAAACAGTGTCTCAGCTGATACGGGGGGAAAGAAAGCACTGTCGAAACCAGCGTACGAGCTGAACGGGACTCAAACCTCGACTAAAGAAGCTCGTGCGTCCCAGCCTTTACAGTGCTTTCTTTCACCCAGTCTCAGCTGAGACACTGATTCCAGCAAGCCGGCCCTTGTGTCTTACCGGCTGTTAAGAATGGAACCTTCGGCGACCTTCTTCCGAGTTTCAACGCTGCGGAAACGAGTCACGATCTCTCCGGGACCGTCGCCCGCTTGTCGGGGCCTGCGCGAAACGAGTCCCGACGAGTCCGGGACCGTCGCCTGCTTGTCGGGGCCTGCGGCAACAAGTCTCTACGCGTCCGTGGCGTCAACGGGACGTGTGTGTGTGCGTGTGGGTTCGTGCGCTCAGGAAAGAGAGAGAGGCATGGCCTAACTGCGGAGGACTTTGGCTGCGTCGCACATGGCGGCGGACTTTGCTGCAACGCACTTGGCGGCGGTATGTATACGTCGCGCCTGCTGCCCTGGCGGCGAGTGAGAAAGAAACGGACCCTATATAAGGCGGAGCGTGAGGCTGCTCCGATGTTCTCTCTGATTTGGACTACTGTATCGCAACCATGTAATTAAACCGTTCGTTACGTTACCAATTCTCCCACCTCCACTGAACCACTGGGTTCTTCACTTCGGGGAATGGACGTCGTCAAAGGCCAGGAGGCCTCCGGGCGTGCGGCTTAAACCCCGCCTCGAACAACTGGTGGCAGCGGTGGGATCGGACCATGCGACATTGTGCTACATCTGTGGGTGAGCGTTTACTTTGCTTTGAGATTCGCCGGGCTTCAGATTATGGGTAATTAATTTTGAACTGCTAGGAATCCTTAGGTTTTGACTCGTGCGCTAGGTTTTTGTACAACCTCGCGACAAGTTTTAGAACAAAGCCAAAGCTTATAAGCAGCGATCATGGATCTAATGAGGTTACTGAGAACAGATTTACTCTGTTTATGTGAAGAATTGGGTGTGGAGGTGGAGCAAAAGATGAAGAAATCTGAGATCAGTAAAGCGATTTCAGAGAGCGCGGAAGCAGAGGAAATTAAAATTGCGTGGGAACTACTTCAGAACGGTAAAAGTGAAGCTACAGCGAGAGAGGAACGAGCGCAGACTGCAGCGAGAGAGGAACGAGCGCTAAAAACGCTAGAGCTCGAAAATGAACAACAGCGTTTAAACTCTCAGAACAGTAGAGTTGGGGCTCCGGTACGAGCAAGTGAGACCGAGTCGTATCCAATAAAGAAGCTCCTGCAGCCGTTTAAATTTGGGGAAGACGTGGGCCTATTCTTAGTTAACTTTGAGAGGACATTTGAGAAGTTGAGCTTCGCCCCAGAAACATGGCCGCAACGGCTTTTGAATTTGTTGCCCTGTGAGGCTGCAGAGGTTGTCGCGCTCCTTAGTGCTAGAGACGCGGACGACTTCGACAAGGTGAAGTCCAGCCTTTTGAAACGGTACCGCCTTTCTGCTGAGGCGTTCCGTCAAAGGTTTAGAAACGCATCCAAAAAGAGCAGCGAGGGCTACTCGGAATTTGCGTACGGGCTTAAAACCAATTTGATAGAATGGTTGAAGAGCGAGGAAGATACGAAAGCCGAGACGAGATAGTCGAGTGTGTGTGCCTCGAACATTTCTTTCGTAGCATTCCGCAGTCATTCAAGATCTGGGTGTAGGACAGGGTAGGAGTCGACTCTGTTGAAAAGGCCGCTGAGCTAGCCGAAGAGTAGGCAACGCGTAGAAAGCTGAGCGGAGAGGAAATCGAACCCGGCCGGAGCGATCAGCGCAAGCCCTTCCAACAGGGAAACGGCTCGCGAGAAAAAAGGCCCGAGAAGCCCGAAACAGGACAAAAGGTCCCAGAAAAAAGCGGAGATCCCTCGAACGAAGACGAGGCGCGGAGAAGCCAAACAGGGCAGTTCGATGCTAGGAAGCCGTTCCTGTGCTTCAACTGTCAGGAGCCGGGGCACATAGCGGCCAGATGTAAGAAACCGCGGGTTGTGTTCTCGTACGTGAACGGTAGTGACAAGGACCTGAAGCTTCTTCGTCCCTATCGTCACGAGCTCCAGGTAAACGGAAAGCCGTACAGGGTGCTTCGGGACAGTGCAGCGACGATGGACGTTGTTCATCCGTCGTATGTAACGACATCCAATTTTACTGGAAAGGTAGTTTGGATCAAGCAGCTGCTCGAAAAGCACAGTGTCTGTCTGCCTATGGTGACAGTAAAGATAACTGGCCCGTTCGGAGAGCTAGTAACCGAGGCGGCTGTCTCGCAAACAGTCCCGTTGGAGTATCATTATTTGTTTTCTAACCGGTCAGATTTCCTGCTGCGCGAAAGGGGTCAACAACTGGGAGAATGATTAGTTCAGTCGTGTACGAGGCCCAAATCCCGACAGCTCGCCCCTTTGTTAACGAGTGATTCAGAGCCAGAGGCAGCTGACGGGGAGCAAGCACTCCCAGAGTTGGAGGCAGAGAACCGGGATGAGGGGGAACAGGTGGTAGAACAGCCTGACCTCGTAGCACTAGAAAGCGTACGCCGTACCAACGAGCCGGCGAAAAAGGCGGAGGAAGACGGGATAATTAAAGGATCTCTCGTAGCTCCGACGTCACGTAATTTTTATCGTCTGTTGCGAGCAGACAGAGTGTCTTTGACAGCCGAGCAGAAGAGCGACCCTAGTTTGTCAGGGTTGCGCGATACAGCTCAGGAGATTGCTAGAACCAATGTGACGGGGCATGAAAAAGGCGGATTGTTTTATCCGCGCTATAGGGACCGCATTTTCACTTCTAGAAATCACGTGAAAATCGATCACTATGACTTCAGGGTAAGGAACAGGAAAGGCAAATTTAAGGGCAATGCCGATGGGTTGAGCAGATTTTTCTGACATCACGTAAAGCGGTAGGGATGATGTCAGAGGTCTTCGTCAAACACGGGAATGAGGATCAAAGTGGGGGCACTTCGTTAAAACCCCAAAATGACCTCACAAATTGTGAAGAGTTTTTGTCTTTGATATTTTGTTCATAGTGACCTCTTTGGAAAAATGAGTTTTGTTTTGGTGACAGCGGGTCTCGATACCCGCAATTGTCCTAAGGTTTTAAATTGCATTGTTTTGGCAAATGTTGGTAATCCGTAATTCAGTCTGGCGGGTCTCTGGCGAATTCCGAGCGTTTGACTGCGGTGTGGCGTGGTGTTGTGGGGGATGTTTCTGCTAATGCCTCCGTTGTAAAAGGTTTGGCAGTTTGTTTAGTGCTTGCAGTGTCTTCTCAAGGCCTACTCCAAGCCCACCTCTTCAGGCCAGCGGTTGTACCACTGGCCATTCGAGGTTTCCCTGGCCCCGTCGGGGTTGTTAAGAATGGAAACTTCGGCGACCTTCCTCCGAGTTTCAACGCTGCGGAAACGAGTCACGATCTGTCCGGGACCGTCGCCCGCTTGTCGGGGCCTGCGCGAAACGAGTCCCGACGAGTCCGGGACCGTCGCCTGCGTGTCGGGGCCTGCGGCAACAAGTCTCTACGCGTCCGTGACGTCAACGGGACGTGTGTGTGTGCGTGTGGGTTCGTGCACTCAGGAAAGGGAGAGAGGCATGACCTAACTGCGGAGGACTTTGGCTGCGTCGCACATGGCGGCGGACTTTGCTGCAACGCACTTGGTGGCGGTTTGCTACGTCGCACCTGCTGCCCTGGCGGCGAGTGAGGAAGAAACGGACCCTATATAAGGCGGAGCGTGAGGCTGCTCTTTTTTTCTCTCTGATTTGGTCGACTGTATCGCAACCATGTAATTAAACCGTTCGTTACGTTACCAATTCTCCCACCTCCACTGAACCCCAGGGTTCTTCACTTCGGGGAATGGACGTCGTCAAAGGCCAGGAGGCCTCCGGACGTGCGGCTTAAGCCCCGCCTCGAACACTGCGCATCTATTTATTTTAGAAGGGAGTACTAAGTTTTTTTTTTTACATACAAAATAACGGAAAATAATTCACTGGAAAAGAAAGTTTATAATATGGAAAAGTAAACATAAAAAAGTCGGTAGGCCTTTCCGAGATTTTATACTTGAAGAGCAACTGAGCCGAATAATCGAATAGCTCTTTGAAGGCTAGCTTTTGAACTTCTTAAGAAGCTGTCCAGCTCAAAAGTGATTCTAAACGGGGTAAGTTTGAAGACACTATGTTTTGCGTCGTACAACCCACATTATTATTTAGAATGAAGAACTTAGCGCGACTATTTTTTGCGCACGATGTCCACAAATAAATAAATAAATAAATAAATAATACTATATATATATATATATATATATATATATATATATATATATATTCCCAAAAGCGGCATTCTTCTCTTTTTCGCCCATGTCTTTGACAGCACTGCACGCACCTAGTGAGTCAAGTATCTCTTTCCAACGTGCTGATTGGCTTGCTTAGACCAGAGCCTTCGGCGTTATGATGTAATGGAGTACAAAATCCCTGCGGCGAAGAAACGAAGAAAACCCATAGGAGTTAAAAAAGAAAAAAAGATGTTTAACACATCCTGACTAATATCATGCAACGTTGCGGAAACAAGGCTAAAAGGAATAATAATAGTTTTTTTTTTAAGTGGTGAAGTTATACCCAGCAAATTATTTTGGTTGAACTGTATTTAGCTATGCAGTGAAATGGCATGCTTTGGCTCCGTATCTGTATTCCCACCGAAAGTTGACCCCACATTGGCATTAGAAAAATTAACGAGCCTCCTTATCGTCTCTGACAGTGTAGAAACGCAGAGTGTATCTTAATAGGTTCACGCTTCTAGGTTTGCAATTATTTCTTACTGGCAAAAGTCGAAAGCACATTGGCGGAGGCGCAAAAATTAAGATACTCAGAAAGCAACACACCCTATAAAACAGAGAACAGCGTGATATACCCAAAAGCTATAAATCTAGCGAACCGAGGTAATAGGGCCTGTGAGGATCACGGACACAGAGAAGTCAGGATTGGCTGTTTTAGCTCATTATCTGTGGGGTCACAACAACAAACAAAACCCTCGACTCCCCTTATTGTGATGCTAGATAGAACTGTACTTAGCAGTTTATTGCCAGGCCCCATGATACTGCTGCTATTTGCCATTCGGTACAGTCTGGCTACAATCAAATTTTATCTACAATCTGGCATGGTGGCTATCTTAGAATACACTGTGCACAAAACCTTACCCGTACAAAACCGGGTGATCTGGTAAACGAAAGTGGCTGCCGGTGACATTCCAGCGAAATCTGGAAACCCGCTGCCGGTGAAATTCCAGCATAGTCTGTTTGCCGGCAAATAATCTAGCAAAGACTGGTAAACTACGCTGGTTTCAGATGAAAGAGGGTGAAACTGCCCACCTTTTTGGATCGGCAAAACAGTTCGCTGCACGCACTTCTTGGGGATTGCAACATCGTCCCGAGCTAGAACTCGCACTCACGAGAATGCCGCCCGAGTGGTCCCGTACCTGCTCAGGCCCAGACTTTTACCTGTCGCATATAGCAAGCTGCCGGTGATCGCTGACCACCTTTTTGGATCGTCAAAACAGTTCGCTGCACGCACTTCTTGCAGGATTGCTACGTCGTTTCGAGCTAAAGCACACACTCACGAGAATTCCGCTGCATTGGTGGCCGCCATTACAAACTCAGTTCCCCTGCTCGTCTTGGCTTCCTTGAATTTAGCCGTTCCCTTCGCGTCGGCCTCGAGTGAAGTTCGGTTTCCGGCAAACGCGAGTGGCTTCCGGTAGGATTCCAGCGACGGGTAATCGAAAGTGGTTCTGGCAAAACTTCCAGCGAAGGTGGCTGCCGGTAATATTTCCACCAAAGACTGGTAAACTACGCTGGTTTCTGGTGAAATTAAGTGGAATTAACCCGCTTCAACCGAATGTCTCTTGAAGTTTTCGCTGGATTTTAACCGAAAGTGGCTCCGGTAAAACGTCCAGCGAAATCTGGTAACTGAAAGTGGCCGCCGGTAATATTTCCACCAAAAAACTGGTAAACTACGCTGGTTTCTGGTGAAAATTAACTCGTTTCCACCGAATGTCACTGGAAGTTTTTGCCGAATTTTTCAATAGGGTAGCACGCTTAGCGAAAACAACGAACGCGCGGAACGAACATCCGCCGCCGTTGAGAAATCACGGGCACACTCACGATATCGTCCCTGATACCGTTGCCGTGGGTGCACCAGGCGGACACATACACACTGTCAGTAGCACGCTTAGCGAAAATCACGAACGCGCGGAACGAACATCCGCCGCCGTTGAGAAATCACGGGCACACTCACGATGTCGTCCCTGGTGCAGTCGCCGTGCGTGCACCAGGCGGACACATACAGACTGTCAGTAGCACGCTTAGCGAAAACCACGAACGCGCGCGCGCGGAACGAACATCCGCCGACGTTGAGAAATCTTGGGCACAGTCTTTTTCGCTCGCTGGATTCTTCTGAAGCCGGACGGACAAAGAGGCGTAAAAAACAGGTCACTGAAAAACATTTTCTTTTCATCTGCACACCCAGCTGCTTTGGAAGGTACAGGTCGCACACATGGAACGAGAAGCCGAGACTGAGTGTCCGTTCCTGGCAGGCCGTTGCTCGTTGACGGACAAAGAAACCGGTTTCCTTCAAAAGAGTCAGCGAAACGACCCTCTCGCATTTTCCCCACGAACCCAATGTGAGGGAGAGAGGGTGCGTGGGGACTCCTCCTTGATGCGTTCTAGGCACCATAATTAAGGCCAGTTCACACTCTTGCAACCGAGTACGACCGGGAAAGACCAGACCGGTTTTTAAGCCTCTTACGACTTCTTAGGACGAGCTCCCCTGCAGCGAAGCTGGTCCTAAGAGATCGCAAGAGGCTTAAAAACCGGTCCGGTCTCTGTCGGTCTCACTCGGTCGCAAGAGTGTGAACGGCGCTTTACACGCTTAGTCCCCGGCTCGTCTCGGCTTCCCCCTCCCCTCGCGTCGGCTTCGAGTGAAGTTCGGTAAACAGGGAAGCGAGTCACCCGTTTCGGGTAGGATTTCTAGCAAAACCGGGTCGTCTGGTAAACGGAAGCGGCTGCCTGTGACATTCTATCGAAATCTGGAAACCCGCTGCAGATGAAATTCCAGCGAAATATGTTTGCCGGAAAACAATCTAGCAAAGACTGGTAAACAACGGTGGTTTCGGAAGAAAACGGATGAAACTGCCCACCTTTTTGGATCGTCACAACGGTTCGCTGCACGCACTTCTTGCAGGATTGCAACGTCGTCCCGAGCTAAAACTCGCACTCACGAGAATGCCGCTACATTGGCGGCCGCCATTACAAACTCAGTCCTCCTGCTCGTCTTGGTTTCCTTGCCTTTAGCCGTTCCCCTTGCGTCGGCATTTAGTGAAGTTCCGTGTCCGGCAAACGAGAGTGGTTTCCGGCAGGATTCCAGCGACGGGTAATCGAAAGTGGTTCTGGTGCAACATCCAGCAAAATTTGCTGCCGGTAATATTTCCACCAAAGACTGGTAAACCACGTTGGTTTCTGATGAAAATGAGTGGAAATTAACCCGTTTCCACCGAAATTCCCTGGAAGTTTTTGCCGGATTTTAACCGAAAATGGCTCTCGTAAAACATCCAGCGAAATCTGGTAACTGAAAGTGGCGGCCGGTAATATTTCCACCAAAACACTGGTAAACTACGCTGGTTTCTGGTGAAAAAGAGTGGAAATTAACCCGTTTCCACCGAATGTCACTGGAAGTGTTTGCCGGATTTTTCAATAGGGTGGGCAACAAAACCCCTTTTTTTGGGGGAGTGGGGAGTAGCTTGGTATCGAGGCTCTCTAACGCATATAGGGTGCCATTATCAGAAATTCGTTGTAGGGGACCTTGCTGCTAATCAATCACAACCACTTTGAAAAGAAAATAAACTGCGCGGCAAGGAAAGGATATTTTGATTTTCACGAAAGCCAGTATTTGCAACATGTTCCTAGTTTCGAAGGTTATGTATGTACTACGGGTGCTTTATTGTTCTCGAAGAAATATAAAATGTTTCATGGTATTTTCGCCACGTTCTTATGGTCCTCAACGTGGGATCTGCTGAGAACGGATAATATCTTTCTCCCTCCGCCACAAGGGGGTTGGGGTTAAGTAATCTTTTTGTCCGCCAACTAGTATCCCGTTTCATTTTCTTCAGAAATGTGAACCATGCTTTTTTGAAGACTGTGCTACAAGTACGCCTCGCTGAAAGCTTCACCTATTTGATTGTCTCCACTGACCAGACGCCTCAGAGCAGGCCATGGGGCTTTTTGAAGGAGGTGGTTGATACGCTCGCCTTTTTCAAAGTAAGGTTTGCATTAGAATATTTGTTTAGTGCCTCGCCAAAAGAATTGCCTGTATGTGTTACGGAAAGATTTTTTCCGATACAGATTCATCGCACTCTTTTTACCCCTGACCCAATCAGTGATGTGTTTAATAGAGTAAAACGAATGGGCGTACCTCCATCAAGGAAGACATTTCTTTTAATTACACAAGTCCACGTTACCTTTTTATGTCTACAAGACAGATGAATATTTTTCCCCAGTACAGTAACCTGTCGATTATATAAGCTGAAAACCATCGAGCATTATATATGGCAAGGAGGGGTTTTGTTCTGGGATGTGCTACAATCTACCCTTAAAAAATACCTCACTCTTACCGATTACAGCCTTGGCTTTCTACGGCTTTCAGAAAATGTAATAGCGCCGTACGATATGTTCGCGCTAGTTGGCCTTCATAGTTTATGGAAATGCAGAATGATTCACCGACACGCAGCAAAAACCTGCACAACGAAGTCCCTATTTTTAGAACAAGTAGCGAAAGTAAGAAGTGTCTATGCATCTGAATTAAACCAGCCACATTGGTCTTCTATGTTTGCTTGATGCCTCGGACACCCAGATTTTTAAGAAATGCAAACCTACCGTAAATTTGTGATTTAAGATAATAATGCAAGCTATAAACAAACAAGAACTCAATGGCGCGGACTTCTAACTACAATTCCTCAGACCCCGCCCCGGATGAACATGACACGGCAATACTTCGCTCTCGACAAAGGGATTTATTGACTCACATATTGCCTGGAGAGTTTCGGGATTGGGGAACGGTCATCAGCGAAGCCTTGGGGAGGTCCGCTTCCGCCACGGGTACTTCTAGTTCCAGCGGTGGTCGTTCACACCGCGTCATGGGGACGTCGTCGTCCAGGGTCGCTGCCCAGTCCGCCCGTCGAGTCCGCTGCTCGACGTCGCGCTCGCACTTCCCCGCGCTCGCCCGTCTCCCGCCGATTCCCGGGCCAGCATTTCCCTTCTCTCCGGTCACCGCTGTACCTCCTTCCTGTCCGCCGCACTAAAAAAAGTAGCGCCATTATTTGATGTGGCAGAGCGCCGACAACGCCGCCGTCTGATTGGTCGAGGGACGTCACGTGGTATAAATCGTATCGCGCGGAGCCAACCGCGGGCTGTCTCGGCTGCCATCTTGGTACATTCGCGCGACACGGCCGACCCCCGGATATTTCCCATAGGGCCAATAGAGTCGAATTTTGTACAGCAGCGCCGAATTCCTCGTCCGTGGTGGGGGGCTCTCATTACTTGAACGAGTCGACATATCATTTCATATTCAGTAAATTATAAAATCATATCAACAACTAATCATGCAATCAATAAAATACCTGGCTCACTTTTCAAAATGGCTTTTTTATAACACTTTTGGGACGTGGTAGCCTACTTTGAAGTCGTTTCTATGCCAAGCCATAAAGAATCCAACATGGCGCCCTTCTATTTTTGTAGGGCGGTTGTCGTACGACCGCTTCGGGGTCGCGCTGGGGCCAGGCTCCTTTGCATCACGCCCGGTCCCGGTAGTGTTATAATAGGGACTTTGAGCAAAACCGTTACCGTGTGCCGCGTACCGAATTATCGGAGCCTTTGAATCATAGTTTTAAGCGCGCGCCCCGCGGTCACGCTATCACTTCGGGCGCGCACTTAAAAAGCATGCTTCAAAGGCCCCGACAGTGCGGTACGCAGAACACGGTCACGGTTTGCTAAAAGCCCATAACGCAGTACAACGCCTACTATGTGCGATTTCGCTTTCAGCTGAATAAGGTGCGTAGTCGTGTGTGTTCGTTGTTCTTTTGTTTCGAGACGTCCAGCCGTCCAGTAACGAATCGAGACCTGCGACCGATATATTTCGAGGAATATTTATTGCGCACATGCTAAAACGAATCAAGTACAGCACTGCATCTCCATGCGCGAAAAGATAAAACATTGACAAAATCACTTCGTTACCCTCGCCCGCAAGCTCCAGTTATAGACCGCCAGCACCTCTCATCTTTGCACGATCTCATAACTTCAGTATTACATGCGGCGCCGCACACCTTCTTGGGAATGGGCTTTATCACTAATTTTAGCACATTATCACTTCTTGGGAATTATCATATATATTTATACAAGTGTACACATTGACCCACATAATTACGCATTCAACATGAAAGTTGGATCAGCTGTTCACTAAAAGTAAATAAGTTGTTCACAGATAAGCCTACTAGGTAGCCTCCAGCAATCATTAGCTTCATTTTTACCTATTCAAAGCTTCTCACGCAAGCAAGATGGAAAGATGGTGAAATAAACCTTCGGAAATTTTGGCACTCAAGAGGCTGTAGAACTGGTTGGGAACCACGAAGTGTCCAAAGCTTTCTTCCTCTGTGAGAAAACGTTCAAATGCTAGTTCCATGTCCCAGCAGCTGTAATGACAATGTGGTCATGATATTTAGAATTGTATACTTATTTAAATAGTCAGGACACAAAACAAACGTCTATCTATAGAGAACAAACTAATGACAAAGAATGCCGTTTGTCGCACCCGGGACCAGAAATAAATGAAACTTCAAATAAAGATAGGGAGTCGAATTCTGTCTTTATTATCCTCCGTCTGTCCGAGGACCGCCAGAGACCATTTTCAAGATTAAACCCTATTGTTATACTTTAAATATGAAGTTGTGCTTTAATCAAAGTTGGGCTAAGTGTATACCTTTCACTTCATTAAAACCGTAGTAGTTAGGGGATTTACTTCGTTGAGAATATCAGAAAGCATTTGTTTTTACTGCGAGAATGAGTCTGCCTCTAGTACGGTCAACCCGCAAACCAACAGCTATGGGCAGCAAAAGTTCAACGGTAAGTTCGCTGAGCACATAAAACTGAGTACGGGAAGTATACATACTCACCTGTCTTTTGTTGAAAAAAACGAACAAACAGAAACTTGTAGGTCTTGGCATTTCGGCTGTTCGTGCACCATTTGGATATGGCCACGGCAAATGCATCCCTCAACATTCTCTGAAAGTTTGCACCAAAAATATCCATCGGGTTCGACAGGCGCGCGGAACGCCGGACAGCGGAACGGCGAAACCACGCTCGCACGATCATCGGGTAAACAAAACCATGCGACCGCGCGCAACGCGCAGCCGCACGCCGCACAGCAACACTGCCGTTACGAAGTTTCAAATTTGGGAGAGGGAGCGGCGGCGCCGGCGAGGCGAACGAGTTGACTGCTCATGCAACCTCCGTCCGGTCGGTTTAGAGTTTTGGTTTCAAACTGAAAGAGGAACAAACAAAAATGATTATACAAAATAAATTACATTTTATTTTCATGGCGAGATGAAGACGTTTTGTTGAAATTACTGTTAGCAAACCAAGTTCCATATTTGTATTTTTATATAATTGAGAGCCCCCCACCACCGAAGCGCTGCTGCCGGTGGCGACGCTATTCACAGCGCCGCCGATGGTGGCGACGCTAATGTCAGCGCCGCGAAACTCGGACTATGACCGGGGTTTGACACGGCTGCGCGCAAGACGCTGTGTTTTGCAACGCGGTTGGCAAGATGCCAACGTGCTGCGCGGTTGGGTGTAGCGGCCGGTACGAAGACGGCAAACTTTTGTTTAGGCTACCATCTGGCAAGCAAAGCAAGCAGGACGCTGCTCGAAGAAACGAATGGTTGCGGAAAATAAACCGTAAAAACTTCACGCAGTCGACCCAAGCACGACTCTGCGAGGTAAGCAACGACGCCAGCTTCCATCTGTCTTGGTTGTAATAATACGGAATACCCCTTTAACCGACAGGATCATTTTACGTCAGACGCGTACGAAGCTCATCGAACGGACGGGAAACGTAAGCTGAAATCGAACGCCGTGCCGTCGGTATTCGCGCATTTGAAGCCACGGCCTCATGCAAAGAGGAAACCTCACCGGCAGAGAGTTTCGCCGTGTAAGTACTGCACTATTTATCCAACACGTTCGTTATATGGCTTATTTGTGTGACATGCTCCTTGGGCGTGTGTAATCCCGCTAGAGAACAAGCTTTGCATATCAATTTTGCGTGTTTCGTTCCCGGAGCTGTAGGCTCGTTCATGGTCGCGGTTAAAACTGTTCTTGCGTGAGGTGTGCTCTCACCGCTGTCTCTCGCGTTTCTTATTCGTGTTTTTGAGACGAATTCGAAACGAATTCCACTTGTAAGAATAAAACAAAAATTCAAGGACTGACTTCTGAGTCACCGAAGATACTATTGGTGGTGTATTTCTTTTTAGTTGTTGGTTGTAATTGAGGAACTTTTTCAACTTGCAGATGAATAACATACATAGTGAAATTGCTGCTAGGTGAATTTCTGCTGTGTCCAGCTTTTGTGACAATTGCCAAGGCACCTGGTGCTTCAGAATTCCTAAGCGTTATTTATTGGAATGGTGGTATTTAAGTGTAAATTATTAGAAGGGTGCATATATAATACTGACTTTATAGTGCTAAAGTGAGGAACATACGAGGGGCGTTCATAAAGTTTGTAATATTGTCACGAAGGAATAGATTCAGCAATCAAACTCGGGTAGGAGTTGAGACTTTTTCTACATGTTCGCCACCAAACGTTACCCACTTTCTCCAGCGATGCACCACATGCCGGAGGCCATTGTTATAGATCTCCTCGTCTTGAGTGTTCAGGAATCGCTCCACTTGAGCAATGACTTGGTCGCCGTCCTTGAAATGCTTTCCTCTTATTTGGCCACGCTAGACGCGTCTGTGCCATTTAACCAAAAATGTCGGAAACTGAAACGTTGTCCCCGAACAACGCTCCCAGATTGGAATGAATATCCTTGGCATTACTTCCTTCAAAATAAAAAAAACGAATCACTGCATGTGCTTGGCACCGACGAGCGGTGCCATTTTTGTTTCGTCTCCAGAGCGGCGTTCCGTGCTACTATAGCATGCGATGTTTATACTGTGCGGAAACTAGAGGGACGCGCGCTCACGTTGATGCCTGTTTTGTTCAGTTTCCTTTAATTTTTTGTGCCGATTATACGAACTTTATGAACGCCCCTCGTACAAGTTTTAGGGCGGCAGAATTAATTGCCTTCGGAAGAAGCCCAACCGACAATAACTCGGTCACCAAACGTTGGAGAGTAAACACGACGTGCTGTGTAAAGTTTGGTTCAGTTTCGTCACTCTGATGTCTACAAATGATGTGCTCCCAAAGGCAGTTTCCCCATTAATAGTCGATCGAGATGTCGCAGGCTCCCTTCATTGTGGCACCAATTGCTGGAAGTTTGTCCTAAGTCTCGAGGACGACTGACCAATGCTCCTTTCGTCAATGTGCTTGATACAAAAATACTAAGCTCGTGTTGTTTCCCTTGACAGGTGACGAAGCCCTGCGAACTGGGGGCCCGGCCATAGAGGACGGACACACCTCTGCGGTGACGGAAGGTAGACAAGATTGTTATTTGGCTCGATTGCATAAACATGAACTTTTCCACCTCTTCTAGCATGTAATCTGCAGTTATTGTCACATTTAAGACAGGCATGTTTTTTTGGTTTACTGTGCCTCATTCATAAAGAACGAATAAAGGAACTTGAAAGAAAGCTTCAAAATTCAGAGAGACTAGCAAGAAAGCTGCAGAAAGACAAAGAAAATCTTCTCCGTGACCCTCGAATGCTCCTGTCCGATGATCAAGTAAGTGCGGAATGGACTCTGATATTCATATATTCACGAAGACAGAAAGAAAAGGGTTTTTGGTTTGTTTTTTAGCAATCCCCAGTGGCAGAATATTCCTTTACATAATGAGTCTTATAGGTTGTGTTCAGCACAAGCGAATGCACAGGTTTCAGCTACCTTTGCAGGTTGTTTTGTTTACACATGCAACCGGGAAATTGGAGCGGTCTATATGCCAATCAAGTGTGACTATCTGTCTCAACAGTGCACAGAACTATTCTGCTTAGTTTTTTCACGCTGATGAAATGCTTGCCATAATTTATAGTTCTGAGCAATCATATTGAGATTGTGCCCCAGACAGCAAAGCAAGCTGAAAATTTTGGTCATGTCAATATTGTGCTTACTCATGAATTCAGATGAGGTGTTTTGTGTCACTTCTATTTCTGTTCAGATTGAGTGCACCAGAAGAAATGGCATGCGTGGTGGAAAATGGTCAGATGCTACTGTCCAGATGGCTCTGAAGCTGCGTTGTGCATGTGGCAACAAAGGGTACATGTGCATCAATGAGAATGTTGTGCCGTTGCCCAGTGTCCGCACACTTCAACGAAAGATAGAGCATGTCAAGTTTAGGCCTGGTAAGTTTGCCCCCTATTGCAGTTCTGCCTCCTATTATAGATTAAAAATAATACAGTGCTTATCTAGATTTGTTTTCTTAGTTCTGGGAAAATATTTGCATTCAATTCTAATACTTTATGCATATACTTGAATTCCAGGCATCCTGACTGAACGTTTTTCATCACTCAAGGCCAAAGTCTCTACAATGCTACCTGAGGAACAGAACGCAGCCCTCATGATTGATGAGATGCAGATCACCGCAGGCATGGACTATGATCCTTCTGTGAAAGGACTCATCGGAAAGCGAAGCACCAAACTAGGACCAAAGGCCACCTGCACTGATGGACGTGCAACTCATGCTTCGGTGTTTATGCTTGGTGGAATGTCCTCACGCTGGAAGCAGTCTGTGGCATACCACCTTACAGGTAGCGAGCCATTTTTCACAAACTAAATTGACATCTATCCTGCAGATAAATTGGTGCTAGGTTCATTGTTAAATGTTGAGTGAAACTACTTTAGAATTAAAATTAAAATGATGATGTGAGAAAGCGCAAAACTGCTTTAGAATGTTTGACATATGACCGGCGGGCAAATTGAAAGACAGAAATTGACCTTGATTTCACTTTTTGGAAAAAAAATTCGCCCTGATATTTGATAAAACAGCAACTGCTGGTGTAGGCATTAAAAATCAACTTTTTTTTTCAAGGACGTCATTCTGCAAGCTAGAAATGAGGAACTTCATCTTCACCTTGATCAAGGAGTGCGAGTTAATCGGCCTTCGGATTGATGCAATCATCACAGATATGGGCCCAGGGAACCAGGCCATTTCGAGCATTTGTGGCATTGGTGCTACAAAGCATGGCAAGACCTCAGTCTCGTGTGCCCACCCGTGTGCCAATGGGTCTGACCGAGAGCTATATTTCATAGCCGACGCACCGCACGTGCTAAAGAACCTTCGAGGCCATCTGGTACGCGGACAGCTCATCTCCATTCCAGATGAAATTGTGGAGAAGAACAAACTCCCAACATCCGAGGTAAATTTTCCGTCTCGTCAATCATCACTAGCAGCTAATCCTTGCAAGTTGAAAAGACAGCTTTATCCGTGTTATACGCTGACACTCGGGGAAGGGGGGGGGGGTGTTGTTGTTGTTGTTGTTGGTATACAGGAAAAGGGGGTAAATGCCCATGCGTACTGTTATTCACTATAATAGGAATGGATAATGATCATGCAAACATTTCGATATGCAGGTGTCTCTCAGCTATGTTTAAGAGGTGGCCCAAAGGGACGGGGCAAGTGCACTGAAGCTTGCTCCGCATCTCATACACAAGCATCTAGACCCGAACCATTATGAAAAAACGAGTGTGTCTTCGGCCCTAGCTGTCCTGAATCATAGCACCGGGTCAGCAATTCGAGTGCTTGTTCAACAAGGAAAAATGTCTCCTGCTGCAATCACCACGGCGTGGTTTCTCGAGACAGTTTTTAAGGGGTTCCGCTTAATAATCTCTCGTACCAAGAGCCTTGCAATGAGAGAGCTCAACTCTCAGAAACATCATGATGCCGTAGAGTTCTTGAGAGAGGTGTTGGATCTCTTCATGAAGATGACCATTCATCTGCCAGGCAAACGCCCTTCTTGGAAGCCGGTACAGACAGGTGTCGTGATTTCGACAACTGCAGCTCTCTCTTTGCAGAACCTGTACTTGACGCAGAACAACTTTAAGTACCTGTTCCTCAGCCGACTGACCCAAGACGCCCTCGAAAACCTTTTCAGCGTGATAAGGCAAAAAAATGCAACCCCCCGACCTCTGCAATTCAAGACTGCCTTGCGCACAATCACGCTCTCACAGTTCTTCCAGCCCTGTAGGACGGGGAACTACGAGATGGACGACGCTGAATACCTCGCAGATTTCATTTCGAAACGCCAAGCAGAATCACCAAACGAGGAGGTGCTGCAACAGGACGGCGCCGCAGCGATTCAAGATGAGTCCGCATGGGAACTTCCCGACGATGATGATCAGATGCTTGCCCAGGCGGTCGATGTCCACTCTGACAGCCAAGCGGCGATGGGTGAACTGCAGTCCACTGACAAACAATCACTGCATTACCTCTGTGGATACACAGTGAAGGCCGTTTGTGGCAAGTACAAGCAGTGTGAAACTTGCAGATCGGCACTGACTGACGCAGAAAACAAAGAAAATGCTTCGCTAACTGGGTTCAAGTTCTACAGAGACACCAGTGAACAAAATCCACTGTGTATGGTGTCATTAGCTGTTTTTGCAATGCTTGAGAAGAATGAGGTGATCTTTCGTTCACAAGAAGCTAGCATTGTAGACGGAACTGCTAACCTTTCTAATTTGTCTGCTCAAGCGCTGTGCGTGTTTTCACGTGACCATCTCTCAACATGTCATGGGCAACCCCAAGAATCCGGGACATGCCGCCGCTCGCAACTTACGCCATCTCTCGGCAGTCACGTCAGCGCCCCAGCGTAACTCAATGGGCAAAAACGTTTTATTTTTGTAATTCAGTTAAAACTCAACAAATTTAATTGCACTCGGGAGGCCATAATATTGATCTAAGAGCCCGCTTATTTGAAGAATTTCAGTGCCTCACGACCATTATATTTCCTTCCCGAATCAACAAACCGAATCCCATAGACTCCCATTGAAAACGAGACCATGACATTCAGCTCACAGGAAGAAAAGCTTGTCGCCACAGGAGCTTGAAGTCAAATGCGATCGCTTTATTAATCTTAGCTTTAATTTATTCCAGGAGAGCATTGTAAAATTCACGCTCAATTTTGAGTTATCTAGGTCTAAATCTCTCTAATAACCGAGGGTTGGCAATAGCGTTAAAACATGGTTGGGTCAGCAGCGATCTCACGCCCAAAATATTTTGCAAATCTTTACTATTTTAACGAATCAAATATATATTTCTGATGATTGCACCATGGTAGCAAGATCCTTTTTTTCGAAGGACAAATGAATTCATTTTAGCGCCATACATGTCGATAGCAATTATGACCAATAAGAGATTTTGCCGTTCCTGTACCATGCCCAAATCCTAGTAAAGAAATCGACGAATTTACACAATTTCTAACTCACACACTTCTGGGAGCTCTAGGTGCTTCCTCTGTACTTTTCGGGTGGTGCGGGGGGAGGTTCCGTTGGCCGCCCACCAAGAAGAACCGCACTCGCCCGTGATCAGCAAAAAGTTGGCTGTCAGCTTGGACAATTGGACAACCTGTGAGGCTTAAATGCGATATCATTTCCCGCGTGGAGACCTGGCGGAGAGGAACCCCCCCCCCCCCTCCCCGCGCGTTATGTTCCCGTGACTCCACGGACCGTGTTCTTATGACCCCACGGATCATGGTCACATGACCTTGTGGCCTCCGTTGGCCCACTCTTTTACTGTGGTTACGTGGTTAATGTGGCGCAACGGACGATGGTCACGTGACCCCCGTAAATTATCGTCACGTGACCATGTCACCAACAATGGTGCAATATTTCTCATATGGGCGCTGTGCTTTTTATTCTTTGGTAGGAGCGCGCTTTACTTGTGCTACGGCACCATTTTTTTTCAAGGTATTTCTTTGTATTCTCGTTGTGAGCACGTGCTGTCGGCATCGGGTACCACATAATATGTCATCACCCCGATTAAAGCGGAGATAAAGGCACCCTAGTTCGCATTTATAATCTCAAGGAAGCTTCTGGAGTGTTAAAAGGCAAAGCAGTAGGCAAAAAGTTCGAGTTAGGCTACTTGTCGTCTTTTTGCCGACTAAATTATACAGTGTTTTTTTCATAAGGTCAAGAAATTAGAAGAAATTGCATGAGGAGGTAAAATTTCCGCGTGGCATGTAGCTGGGCATGTCTACTATCATTCTCCGGCAAAAAATTTTAATATTCATAAATATTATTTTCCTGCAATTTTTTTATATCTCGCCCCTCCCACAAAAAATCGCATCTGTCGCTCTGGGAACTATGCCAGAACATTTTCCCGCCCAGTTGCCCCTGGCTGAGGAAGCCACAAAAATTCATAAGGAGATTTAATTTACATCTTTCACGTATCTCGGTATGTCTAGTACACATTCCAGGAGGGAATTTTGATAATAGTAATAATTATTTCTTAGTTTTTTTTTATATGATCACTTGCACAAAAAAGCGCGTCTCATCGCTGTGGAGATAAGTCCCAACGTTTTTTTTTTGGCAGTTCCGCCCGGCTCAGGAAGACACAAAAATCGCCTGAGGATATCGAATGTTCGTTTAGAATGTAGCTGGGTATGTCTAGTATCATATTATAGGAAAGCATTTTGATATTTATAATAATTATTTTTCTGTATTTTTCTCAATTCCCGTCCCTGGCACCGAAAACCGCGTCTTTTCGCTCTGGAGACTAAGTCCCAACGTTTTTTTTGGCAGTTCCGCCCGGCTCAGGAAGCCACGAAAATCGCCTGAGAATATCGAATTTTCGTTTAAAATGTAGCTGGGTATATCTAGGTTCATATTCGAGGAGAGCATTTTGATATTTGTAATAATTATTTTTCTGTATTTTTCTCAATTCCCGTCCCAGGCACCGAAAACCGCGTCTTTTCGCTCTGGAGACTAAGTCCCAACGTTTTTTTTTTGGCAGTTCCGCCCGGCTCAGGAAGCCACGAAAATCGCCTGAGAATATCAAATTTTCGTTTAAAATGTAGCTGGGTATGTCTAGGTTAATATTCGAGGAGAGCATTTTGATATTTATAATAATTATTTTTTTGTATTTTTCTCAATTCCCGTCCCTGGCACCGAAAACCGCGTCTTTTCGCTCTGGAGACTAAGTCCCAACGTTTTTTTTTGGCAGTTCCGCCCGGCTCAGGAAGCCACGAAAATCGCCTGAGAATATCGAATTTTCGTTTAAAATGTAGCTGGGTATGTCTAGGTTCATATTCGAGGAGAGCATTTTGATATTTATAATAATTATTTTTTTGTATTTTTCTCAATTCCCGTCCCTGGCACCGAAAACCGCGTCTTTTCGCTCTGGAGACTAAGTCCCAACATTTTTTTTGGCAGTTCCGCCCGGCTCAGGAAGCCACGAAAATCGCCTGAGAATATCGAATTTTCGTTTAAAATGTAGCTGGGTATGTCTAGGTTCATATTCGAGGAGAGCATTTTGATATTTGTAATAATTATTTTTCTGTATTTTTCTCAATTCCCGTCCCAGGCACCGAAAACCGCGTCTTTTCGCTCTGGAGACTAAGTCCCAACATTTTTTTTTGTCAGTTCCGCCCGGCTCAGGAAGCCACGAAAATCGCCTGAGAATATCGAATTTTCATTTAAAATGTAGCTGGGTATGTCTAGGTTCATATTCGAGGAGAGCATTTTGATATTTGTAATAATTATTTTCTGTATTTTTCTCAATTCCCGTCCCTGGCACCGAAAACCGCGTCTTTTCGCTCTGGAGACTAAGTCCCAACGTTTTTTTTTTGGCAGTTCCGCCCGGCTCAGGAAGCCACGAAAATCGCCTGAGAATATCGAATTTTCGTTTAAAATGTAGCTGGGTATGTCTAGGTTCATATTCGAGGAGAGCATTTTGATATTTGTAATAATTATTTTTCTGTATTTTTCTCAATTCCCGTCCCTGGCACCGAAAACCGCGTCTTTTTGCTCTGGAGACTAAGTCCCAACGTTTTTTTTGGCAGTTCCGCCCGGTTCAGGAAGCCACAAAAATCGCCTGAGAATATCGAATTTTCGTTTAGAATGTAGCTGGGTATGTCTAGTATCATATTCGAGGAGAGCATTTTGATATTTATAAGAATTATTGTTCTGTATTTTTCTAAATTCCCGTCCCTGGCACCGAAAACCGCGTCTTTTCGCTCCGGAGATTTAAGCCCGAATGTCCCTGGGGCAGCTGCGCCTGGTTCAGGAAAGCACAAAATTGCCTGAGGAGGTCCAGTCTCCACTATGAATACATGACGCTAGTCTGGGAGAGTATCTTTATATGTCATCTAATGCTGTTTTAGTGAAATCTTAATTATTTCGCTCATTATAAATCTGACTATCTGGCGTGAACTAACTGCATGACCTCAAGTAGTTCCATGCCAAATTATGCAATTTTCAGTATCTCTTATTACACAAGGCCCGGGAAATTCGACTACCATCGAAAATCCCGGGCCCTCAGGCAATGATATACTTCAGGACTCTCGGGAGTTCGCACCCAGTTTTTTTTTTCTAAGGTTCCACCAAGACTCAAACATTATTATGGACATCTTATTTTATCTATCTGAGTTTTTTGCATTCGGTGGCGGTTGTGTATCACAATGCCGAATCAATTATCTGTAGAAGGTGAGGAAGAACCCGGGTGGGGAGATGATGTTTCATGTTTTACAAAGAAAAGACTGTGCCACAGGATTGACTGATATCTCCACCAGACGACTATACATATGCCGCCAAATGAGCTAGTCCAGACCCCATCGAAGAACCGACGGAGCGCGACATTTCTCATGTCGCGCTGCGCCCTAGGCCGTACACCCGCGCTAAGTCCGTGTACAATCACTCGCAATATGAAGGACCCATTCGCCGATGCAATTTATGGGGCGGCGCTTATTCCACTCTGGCCAGGCGCACTTTATTTTGAGCGACAAGAAAGATAAAAGTTTATTTCATTCTCTCACGTCAAGAAATATGGTCCAGGCATAGGCAAATCCAAAACAGCCTCAAACTGCCTGGTCGAATGGGTCCTTCATATTGCGGGAGACTGTACATCCAGCTACAAGAACTGTAAGGAGGGAAAGTACGCGAGCGAGCTGGCTAGGAAACATCATTGAAAGAAAACCCGAGACTAGGACAAATAAAAATTGGGGGGGGGGGGGGGCACTTAGGCTCCGCCTTAAGTGTATGACGCGATAGCGCAAGGCCGGGTCGTCAGCGCAGGGGTGGAGGAGGGCGGGAGGGCAGAGGAGGCGGAGGAAGGAAGGGAAGGGGGTGTGGGTTGGGGGAATGGAGGGCTTGGAGGGGGTGGATGAGGGAAGGGGAGCTGGGGAGGGGGCCCTCCCAAGGGGTCACGCCGCCGCCGACTGCTACTAAGGGAGGGCAAGGGGTGGAGGGCAGGGGAAAGGAGTGGGGGTCAGATAGGAGTAGTGGAGGAGGGGATGGGAGGTGAGGGGGGTAAAGGGTGGGGGATCCCATTCAACACCCGGGTCACGTGACCCGAGTGTTCAGGGAAGGGGAGGGGCCCGCCCACGAGGTCACGCCGGACGCCGTGACCCGGGTAACTCGACACGGATCACGTGGCCTACGAAGTCACGCCGGACGCCGACCACTACTACGCCGGCTTTTCCGCTGAACGGGAGACTTACGCTATCGCGTGAAATAACTCCCAGTCTCAGGTTTTCTTACAAGAACTTGCCTAGACCGATGATACTTCAGTCATTTTACCGCCCAAGCATTAGTATGCTGTGTTTTTTTGTTTTTTTTTTGAAGTGCACTTGCGTGGGCTTTTCTCCTGGCTTATGCGCTTGTCGTGTATGCCTTTTCTTTTTTTGCTGGTAACCTACGGAACAAAATAAGTTTCCATCGATATGTGATAATCCATAATGAAGGGTGTACACTTTTCCGACTGTTCTGACAAAGACGAAAACTGCCGAGTCACTGGGCTGTGGACGCGAATACGACGTACACCCGTCGTCGATATAAATGTGAACGCCGGACCGCCGACTGCTCCGTACTATCAGCGCCATGATGCTGCGGCCCGTGGCGGCTTGCGCACCTTATCGCGCGCTACGCCGAGATTCAGCGTGTGAATCAGCTCAGCTCTGCGGCTGCTCCCTGAAGAAAGTGCGACAATTGGGTAGGAGCCTTTCGGACGTTATCAGGAGGCACTGTGGTGACTTGATAAAGTAACTATTTGTTTTTTCCTTGAATGCGGTCGCATTTCTTTCGGCTCATTGGGCCACGCTCATTTTTGAAAAGTCGAAGTGGCTTCTGTCATGATACGCTCGAAATATTTTCTTTTGTAAAAATATTTATCGCTATTAGCGTTCACTCAATAATAAAGAAAGCATCTGAGTTTTGATGAACTATACCGAGCAACGTCGGCGCTTTTTCACGGGTAAGATTTCGGGCGTCTTAATAAATAAACTGGGTTAACGCGCGCTACGGCAGCATTTCCCCTCGTTATTCTTTCTATTGTCACCTTGAGTGCCGTCGGTATCGGGTATTACATTTTGTTCCTTGCTCCTTTTTCGTATTTGCCCCGTGAGTGCGCGCTGTAGGCATCGGGTCCCACAAAAATGAACTTTGATGCTTTGAAACGTGTTCGCCCCATAGCTCGGTCTGTATATAGCATTGGGCTACGGATCATTAGTTCCCAAGTTCAATCCCACCCGATCGCTTCTGCTGTTTCCTTTTCTTATATAACATTGTAACAAATGTAGCGGTAAAACATAAAGGCTTAACCTGACGGTTTTCATAGAAACTGGCGTACAAACATATTTTGTGTTAATAAACTGGGTTAAGGACTGAGACAGCATGCAACATTTACTAGGGCTCGGCGGGGGAGCAGGAAGAGTATGCGCCGGTTTCCGTGATGAATTTGTGAAGCCTCTAAACCCCTTCTTGCATCTGTATGTTGAATAAAGCAAATGCTCCTTTCAACTCTCCCAGACACGTGACTTTTGTGAGTCCTTAAGGTGGAGTCGCACTTCTTATCATTATGCTGTTTCACGCACTACCGTTGCAAAGATAGTGGTAAGAGAGACTGCATGATTTGGGGCACCTTTCGTTAGCTTGTTGGAAACAGCGCCTTCAAGCAAAGGAAACAAAACCCAGCCGAAAGTAACGCGTGAGCGTAAGTGGAAGGCATACGTCGCGTCTCTTGCGGTAGCACAGTTGTTTCACACAAGCATATTGCGTCTGTTGGTTTTCTCCGAAGCATGTGAGCGTAATCCTTGTCCTGGCCTCCTACACTTTCACTTATGATATGAGCGCGATCGTGCCCTCTGCCCGCTGCCACAAGGCGAGATTTCAAGCTCGCAATCCAGCATGCAATTTTAGCTAAGTGCAATAAGCAAAAATAGCTGAGTGGTTTTAATGTCGGAAGCACAATCGGAGGCACGCAGTATCCAAACCGAGTGTCCGAGCGTCTACGCTTTCTCCAGTACTTTTTATTTTTTCGGACTCCTGCATGACGTATATACCTTCCTTTTCGAATGTTTGCAAGAAAAGCTCGGGTCCAGCACATTTTATGTTAAAGTATATAGGATCTAAGTGGACATAAGCATAAAATGATTTGAAGGCGCGCAGGCGCTGTTCTCGGGAACCACCCTGTCTGGGACCGCCGTGTCACCGTGTTGTCCTCCTTTTCTGGTCTTCCTGGTTCTACGAAGTCGGCCAAACATCTTGCCTGCTTTGTTTTCATAAATAAAGGATCGAATGGTCGCACCGCAGAGCCTATGGATTCAAGGGTACAATCCCCACCCCTGTCCGTTTCGATGTGGATGGCCATTGTACCGGCGCGGGTCCGTCTATTACCACTGCGTGGTGCACGTTAAAAACTCCAGGCTAGCGGTCATATTCCACTTGGCAAATTTCTCATTTACAGCGTCCACAAGGTCGCCACACAACGGCAAACTGAAATCATGCTCGCTAAACGCTCGGTAAACATTTGTTTGTTTCTCTCTCATAGAATCGTGGTGCTTTTAGGATCTCTCGGAAAAGAACGTTGTTTATGGCGTTTGATAGACACAAGAGTCCGTTCGAGCTTGTTTAACTTCGAGAAAGCAAAGTGCTGAAGCAAAGGGAAAATAATAAGTAAAATATAAACTTCAAAATACAATCTAGTAGTGCACAGAAGACAGTGCACCATATCAAGGTGGATCGAAAACAGGAGACCCTGTAGAATTGTTTAATCATAGAACATCGCCCGCTGTCGCCAATTGCGTTTCTTTTAACTTCATACTTCAAAAGAGTCCTGTTTAACAAATATGTGGCCTCGCAGCTTTCCAAAAGATGAAACCAGGCAACTACATTCGTCGTGAGCGTTTCCGCATGAGCTAGATCTGCCGTTTGAGAGGTGGTGATACTGGCTCACGCTGTACCCGAGAAATTCAGCCTGTGTAACTCAAACACGTGTCGGTACGATGCTCATCCTGATTGGTGGGGACGAAGCCAGGATCCCCGGGTTTTTGTAGCCTGATCTTTCTGCTCTCCACATGCCCCGAGCTACCATGCGCTAGCACACTCGGTTAGGGACTCTCAGAAAACCAGGACTCAAACAGGAAATGTTGCGAGTCCCTCGCATTCACTGAAGATATAAAATATATGGGCGAACTAGCATATAATTATTTATTTATTTGCACCATATAGTATCTCTCTTTCTCTCCCTTGCACAATATTACCAACTGCAGAGCTTACAGATGTTTTTGTGACTATCAGACAACTTAGTCAAATTTCGACACGGGCTTAAAATCATGTGGGTTACCACAATTTCAAGGCTACTTGCAGAGTTTTTGCTGAACCTGGAAACACGACTTGCAAAAACTTACATATTATACAGTTGTTACAATATATGGTCAAGCAGGGGAAGCTCCAACTCCGGCTCGAGCTCTCTAAGTTTGGTAACGCTTCAACTTACGAAGAATGACAAGCGCGAGGTGGAGACGGGGCTTCTCCTGCTGACCTTCTCGGTGTGGTCCAACCATTCGTAGGTACCGTCTCTATCTGTACCACCTAACGACGGCTATCATCGCGCTCATCGTGAGGTGATATTACAAGGGC
>JABSTQ010008058.1:0-26717 GCA_013358835.2 Ixodes persulcatus | reverse complement strand
TTTCTTCGCTGACTGAGTGCCACTTCGCCGGCATACGAAGTGCGTATGCTTCCGGAGACCGAACGCTCATTCTTCAGCATGAGGTGAGCTCATCTGTCTGCCAGACCTGTGCCAAGATCAACGGTGGAGCTATTCCTAACGTCAGCGGCGTGGTCTCCGGTGACCCGGCGACCTGTCCACCGCTCTCCTCCTCCGCCATCGGCCTCCCCTACTCGTTCGGTGACGCTACCTGCCTCCTCCCCGATGACCTCGACCAACACCTCCTAGAAGACAAGGCCGTAGCGCTCTTCTCGTGACGTCGCGAAGGAAGGCCATCGGGGCGCGCGTCGAAGCGAAGGCAACGCGCGTGGATCGACCGTCGTAACGCGCTTTTAGTCACATACGCGTGTCTTGTTAGCTAAAATGAAAGCTGCAAATATATCAAGTTGTCTCGAAAATGTTTTATTACACAGGCAAAATATTACACCGCTAAATAATCGGTATGAAATGGCACGAGGTAGGCGTATAAGAGAAAAAATTGAGTTACGCAATTATTGCTGTAGGAATGCATATTTTACACAGAAATACTTCGACCAAAATGGCGAGACACGCAGTGATTGGACACAGCAAAACAGATCACAGTTAAAAATCAGGTAGACGTAGTCAACGCGGACACGGCTAGACAAATGTCACTTACGATCATGTAAGCGATGTTATCACGTGCAGTCACTGAATTCTTGCATCATACCCCGGCCACATGGCAAAAGTAATGTATTTCTATCGAATGACATTATGGGGTCGACAAATCAGCTTGCGACGATCGTATAATCACTCAAGACCGCGAGCTGATTAAGTCCCATATCATTTAATGAAAATATGTGAACTTTTCGTGTGGCAGGAGTACTAAACTTACTACTTACCGTCAACTAATTTACTTCTCCCTATGGGCTCGAGCTGCCTTAAAAACAAATATATTATTTGTATACAATAATATTATTACCTTAATACAGTTAAGATTCTAGTATGAAAGAGGTAAAGGCCATAAAATAACATTAGTATAAATAAACACATAAGCAAAAACAACGCACTTTTATAATCACACAAACTAGTTATTCACCTTCCAGTGAAAACTAGAATATTACCACACAGATTTACTAATGTCGACGCAACCGCACAAGGATAACGATCGAACAAGATGCCATTCTATCACGAAAAACAAAAAAAACAACCCGACTGCAGCACTTTACTCGCGTCCCACATGACGAAAAAAGCCCGTAAATAAGTATTTTCTCACCTGTCGATCGTATCCATACGTCCCACAATATCCGTGACGAAAACATTTGAACACGAACTTTAAGTCCTCTCTCTGTCGAGAGGTCTATCGATAATCGACCAGTGTCATCGTTGGCTAGTTGCCACACGTCACTCAAACCGTAGCAGGACTTGTTCTGCGAATCCACATAAGTCCGTAGTATCAAGCGAACACAAAAAACTACCCGAGACTGCGGTGACGACATAAAAACGACGGGTAGGAGGATCAAAAGAACCACACACACACGCACACGAGAGCAGCGGCCGCAGTGTGGGAGGCTAAAGGCACGTTCACACTCTTGCGACCGAGTACGACCGAGAGAGACGGGATCTGTTAAAACTTCTTAAAATTTCTTAGGACGAGGAAACACACTAGCATTCTGGCGCCATCTATGCGGTGACCCTGGAACTGCATTTCACAAGACCGAAGGTTTTGCGGGATTCACGAGGTCAAATGTGCGTAATACCTATAAGAAAGGCTCGTTTATAACGTTTACAAAAGTTTTTCGAGTCAATAAAGAAAGGATAATGCGCGGGAGAAATATAAAATATTCCGGACCGCCAAGTTTACACTGCAACCCGATAGATGGCGCCACTGTGTCCTCTCGTTGTACGAGGACAGTGGACCTGTTAAACCTTGGCCTTGTACGAGGCCAAGGTTTAAGAGGTCGCAAGAGTGTGAACGGGCCTTTAACGTCGTCGACCCATCTCTTGCTCGCGTGCGCTCCCTGCGACGATTACTGGATTTGTTTTCGGTTCCCTTCTCTTCTGAAAGTCTCAGCGTTCCTTTTTAGACAGTAAGCAGCTCACACACAACATAAATTTACCAGAATCGGAGCCCGTACTAGGGAAGAAAACGTCCCAGCGGACCGGTTCATTCGAAAGTGTGGGGATCTGCGGGATTGCACGTAGTCCCGCGGTTACGGGGATAATCATAAATATAAAAAATTGGTACTTTCAACCTTGGTAGCGCGTTGTATATTATGTTTATATTATATATATAATAAATTGTACAATACTGCGCTTTTAAAACATATATTAATGTCGGATAAACGCTCACGAACACCCCGCGCCGCTCGACAAGAAACGTTTTTTTCACGTCGATGCCCAGAAAGTTTTCTCACGTAGTTGCGCGATGGACTTCCTTCTCCGACATTGTGACGTAAAGACTCGGAGAGCTACGGCCTTTCTCTTCTAGGAGGTGTTGCCTCGACGCACGTGGGGCACCCAGCCTTCAGTCCCTTCGGTCCCTTCTCCTCGACGCGATGGAAGGGAATTTCCTTCCTCACCGAGGAGGTTGCTTCCCTCGGTGAAGACAACGCACGACTCCGTCGTGAGCAGAGACAGCAGGCGGAACTCCAGGCAGGCTCCATCACCTGCCTGCGGGCGGAAGTTCGCAACTTACGCGCGCGTTTCAGAGGGCGTAATCACAGAAGGGAAAAGGGGAAGGTCGCCAAACCACACATTGCGCTTTTCGCCGGCGTCTCCTCGGCGTTTAGTGCAGGAATCACGCTTTCATGAAACGAGGCAAAGTGTAAATCGGCTGCTATATTCTTGTCTTCCGCAAGGGGACATAAATAATTGGATGTTAATCAGCAACACAAGCCTAATGTGCTAGCGCTTGTCTCAAAAATGTACCTTGCAATCGCCAGGAGGGACAGCCAAGATCACCGCACAAGCTATGCAAATTTCTGCATTGTTCGACTCTACCACGAACTAAAGCCACTGCTACGAACCGCAGAGTTCAAATACAAGGCAGTTTGAACCCACGTCGTATATTGTTACGTCGTCCGTATCAAACTGGTATTTCACCTCGACGCAGTATATGACACGTGACTCCTAACTGGCCGCTGCTTTTACCTAGCGAAGCTCAACTTTAGTTGTTGTTTACCGCAGGATCAAGCCATGAATGGTACAGAAATACATATTTCCTATCCAGGACCCGCACAAAAAATATGCTGAGTCATTATATTGAAAACGTACGCAGAGCAGCAGATTTTGGCAGAAGACAGATTCTCGCACGCTCAAAAGACGTCCCACGTCATCAGACGAGGATGGCAGCACAGAGATGGTGATTATTGTTTTGAGGACACTCACTGGACAATGTCAGTGCTTCGACTTTTTCTCAGAACGTAGATGAATCCGAGCTCTAAGATCTGCATAGCGCTTCTTTCAGAGAATGACAAAGCGCAAAAGCTGGTTTTACTCCAAAGCTCTTCTGTGCAGGGTCAATGAGATCCGAGACGTTAGTGTTGAGAATGATTCTTGGGTCGAAACAAAGCGTTTTATGGAGCGTCTGATCTCCCAACACATTTCAAACAAGAAGATGCCGCGAAGTTTGTGAATAGCCTCACTCACCAATAGGCCTAGGTGTTTCTCTCGGCCAGGGGGAGAGAGTGCGCCCGTAAGACTCGTAAGACGGGACCATGTAGTGCTTGCCTCGAGCCATCGTTACTAAACCACTCAGTTGGGAAACTGCCATAGAGACTGCTCTGAAAAAGTGGCACCGACCCGTCCTCCAGAACCGAGCAAATGGCGATCACAACGCCGCCATTTCTCCAGCAGCGGCCACTCGAGGAACTGCACGAGACTTCTATTTTGGTTTTAATCGGCCATTATGGCGCCGAAACAGATACGGTGGAAGAGGTTACAGGGGCCCCACCCCACGTCTCCCCAGCGGACGCGCCGCGGATTACTACCGAAGCTAAGATGCACCTAGATTGGGACGCGCTACCTGAAATCACCGCTGAGGCATGGTTGTACAAAAACAATATTAATTGTGCCGCAAAACCTTGCAAACTAAAAATTTTAGAAAACATCACGCGCCCTCAATTCGTACGTAACTCCAATAAAAGTTACTACAGAAAGTTTTTTCCCCGTTGGTTTTTACGCAAAAACATGCGTCTGAAAGTTCAAGGTGACCATAGTAAATACAAGTGATAAAGGGTGGCGCTATTGTCGTATTTAGCTCGGTCTCGGTGGACGCCAGCGGCCCATGTTTCAACGGTGAGTTTCCCAACTGAGGGTTCTGAAGTGACTCGTACACAGGGGCGGATGCAGGAATTTCCTGAGGGGGGGTCAGGTGTTGGTCAGCGTACCATTTGTTTAGGAACCCCCTCCCCTCTCCCTCGTTTCACGCCCTACATTTTACACATGCAGAAATCAAGAGGGGGGTCAGGACATCCGGACCCCCCCTTTAAATCCGCCCCTGCTCGTACACCGTCTCGAACAGACTGAACGTTTATTCAAGGGCTGTGCTTCTTTTTATCAGCTAGTGGGTTGGTGAGCAAAAGAAAGAACAGAACAACACAAGGAGGGCAAGTAGATTAGGATAAGATAATAGCAGTGTCACTGTCTGTCACAGAACTAGATAATAGCAGCGTCACTATCTGTCACAGCACTCCTTCACCTTTAAGGTAAGTAACGGTCTGGTGGCTTCCGTCTTCTAGTGGAACGCCTCAGCGGGCTCGTTGGCCGAGTGGTGATGGTGGCGGGGGTGTCATCCCCGGGGGTCCTTGAAGGCTCCGTGACCAGCTCCTCTTCGCGGGGGTCGCCAGTAGTAGGGGCCGTTGATTCCTCCACGACCGAGGGTAGGGTTTCCACTGTAGTCGCATGCCCCGTGGGGACAATTCGATTTTTCAATTGGTCGTGGTGTCTTCGTTGTTGGCCCTCCTGCAAGCCGCGCACACGAACCATTCTCGCACCCATGGTCGCTTCTATTGTAGCTGGTTCCCATTTGTTCCCCTTTCCGTAATTACGGCTCCACACCGACTGCCCTTTCTGAAAAGTTCGTTGTGGTACCTCCTGCGCCGTCCTGGGCCGAGGTACAACGTTATCGAGGCACGAGCGGATTTCGTATCCGAGTAACAAATTGGCCGGTGTTTTTCCACATCCTAGGGGAGTTCGACGATACCGATGGAGAAACCGGTACCAGCCCTTGCTTGATGGTACGAACGGCCCGCTCGGCCAGCCCGTTCGACTGGGGATGGTAGGGCGCCGTTGTCAGGCGGATGATGTTGTTCCGCCCCATGAACCTGCGAAATTCGTCACTTGTAAATTGCGGTCTGTTGTCTGACACAACGTTAGTTGGCAACCCAAACCGTCCAAAAATGGTACGCAAGGCTTCAATAGTCGTAAGGGAACTGGCCGACTTCATTGGGATAACCTCGAGCCATTTGCAGTGCGAGTCAATGACGATCAGCAGCATGTGATTATCGACCGGCCCCGCAAAATCGACATGCAATCTTGACCACCTTTCTCCCGTGTCCGGCCAGCTATTGGGGGACTTTGCTGGTGGCATACAGGAGGCTTGTACGCACACCTGGCAGGGTTTAGCCAAACGTTCAATGTCGCTGTCAACTCGGGGGTACCAAAAAAGCGAGCGAGCGAGCGTCTTCATCGCCGCAATACCTTGGTGCGTGGCATGTAACATCTCTAGCATTGTTTCTCTCGCCTTTGTTGGGATTACCGCACGGTGCCCCAGTAGATAAGCCCATGACTCAGCGTCAGTTCGTCCCTACTGTCAAAATACGGGCGCAACGCCCGCTGTGGCTCCGGCAACTGCTGTGGCCAGCCGTTCTGTATCCAACTACGAATTTGCTGTAATTGCAAATCGTTATCTGTAAGCACCGCTAGTCGCTGAGCCGATATCACGCCGTCATTGAACTGTTCGGTCAGCAGTACGTACTCTTGCGCATCTTTGTCAGCTAGACGTGTGCTTTGGTCCTCCATTCCGGGTACCGGTAAGCGACTCAAGGCATCTGCCGTGATGTTGCTTTTTCCGGGCTTATACTCGATGTTGTGTGAGTAGGCACTCAGACGTAGCGCCCAGCGCTGTATTCTTGCGGCCGACATCGCGGGAATCGGTCTTTCCGGGTGAAAGAGCCCCACGAGGGGTTTATGGTCGGTAACTAGCATGAACGTATGCCCAAGCAAGTATTGACGGAATTTGGTAACACCAAACACAAGAGCAAGCGCCTCACGTTCCAGCTGCGAGTAGTTTCGCTCTGCCGCCGAAAGCGTCCGAGAACGAAATCCGATCGGGCGTTCCTTGCCATCTTCTCGGTGCGACAGGACTGCCCCAATCCCTGTGGGTGACGCATCACATGCTAACCATAATGGCTTCTTGGGGTCGTAGTGCGCGAGGAAGTTTGCCTGCCGAAGTAAAGTCTTTGTTCGTTTGAAAGCTTCCTCCTGGACATCGCCCCACTTCCATACTGTCCCCTTCTTCAGAAGATCATACAAAGGCCCCAAGCTCGAGGATACGTCTGGCAAGAACTTGTGGTAATAGGTCACTAACCCCAAAAACGCCCTTAATTCTGTCACGCAGGTTGGTGAGGGTAGTGAAATCACCGCAGCCACGTTTTCCGCCTTAGGGTGTAGGCCTTTCGCGTCAATTCGGTGACCTAAGAAGTCGACTTCTTGCTGCCGAAACTTGCATTTCTCTGGATGCAGCCTTAGCCCGGACTCTCGCAGCCGCCGCAACACCGTCTGGAGAAGGCCGCTGTCGTGTTGTTTCTCGGCCACAATAACGTCGTCCAGATATACCTGTACACCAGGCAATCCTTGCAACACCGCTTCAATGCGTCTTTGAAAAATAGCCGGAGCTGACGCGACACTGAAGGGTAGCCGATTAAAGGCGAACAAACCCTTCCTGTGTGTTCACCACTGTCAGCATACTGGCTGCTTCATCTAAGGGCAGCTGGTTATATGCATCTTTCAAGTCAATCGTGCTAAAGACTTCCCCGCCGTTTAGCGCCGCAAAAATGTCTTCAATTCGTGGCAGCGGATATTGTTCGACACGGCAGGCACTGTTAACCGTCATTTTAAAATCACCACAAAGACGAATGCTGCCATTCCTTTTAACAACCGGAACCAGAGGTGTCGCCCAGACTGACGTTGCCACTGGGGACAATACGCCTAACTTTACCAGCCGGTCCAACTCATCAGAAACCTTCTCTCGCAGTGCGTACGGCACAGGTCGAGCTTTGTAGAACTTGGGGACCGCACCCTCACGAAGTTGGAAGCGGGCTGGGGGACCCTTCAACAATCCTAGGCCC
This sequence comes from Ixodes persulcatus, assembly GCA_013358835.2. Taxonomy (NCBI): domain Eukaryota; kingdom Metazoa; phylum Arthropoda; class Arachnida; order Ixodida; family Ixodidae; genus Ixodes; species Ixodes persulcatus. The sequence continues at coordinate 19,368 of JABSTQ010008058.1, read as the reverse complement.
GGCTCGAACAAGTCGGAGAACTCCGCAAGTATCGGCCCGCCGCTGGTAGCGCTTGTTCGCTCACCTTGGCACTGGTTGACGAAGGCTGGCGCAGGCAGCAGGTGGAAATCACGCAGCAGGTCACCGCCGCATAGATTAGGTCCAGGGCACTCCAGGACTGTCAACGTTCCGGTCACAGTCTTGTTCCCCAGTGAAACTTTCATCTCGAGCTGTCCGCGCACGGGCAGTTTTCCCAGGAAGTACGTCAGCTCTGTCGCAGTCTTGCGAAGTTTCGGCCAGACGTCCTTGTGACGCTGGTACGTGGCCCATGTGATGACGGACACCGGTGCCCCTGTGTCTAGCTGCATATCCACGGCTACATCACCCCAACGGAAGGTCATCATGAACGGTTGGAGTGTGCTGAGGTTCCCGATGAAATCCTGTGCTTCCATCGCAAAGAGACCGTCCTGGCCTTCGTCTGCGTCGGCCTGGATATCTAAGGCCATTGTGCTTTTTGGCTTGTTGCTGGTAGCGAAACAGCGTTTCACCAGGTGGCCAGTCTTGCCACAGCGGAAGCACCGCGCGTTGCGAAACTTGCACTCGTTTGCTTCATGCTTGCTTCCCCCGCACCTTGGGCAAGGTTCTCTGTTGCTCTTCCAAGCGTTTGGTCGAGGCGTTCTGTCTTGGCTTCCTGCTGATCGGCCGTGGAGTGCATGCACCGCGTTGTCCTCCTCCCCCGGCTTCAGTTGTCGGGTCATCTGCTCTACGTTGATCTTGGCCATTTCCGCAGCCAGGGCGATTTCCTCCACTGCGGCAAGTGTCAACGACGTCTTCGTGAGCATGCGTCTTCTCACGTCAGGGTCCCGTATTCCACAGACGATGCGGTCGCGCAATATTCGCTGTAGCAAGCTTCCGAAGTTGCAAGTGTCTGCCAACTGCCGAATAGCCACAATGAAATCCTTCACCGTTTCGTCTGGCTCTTGGTTTCTTGTAAAAAACGAGTACGACTGCGTAATCTCGTTTGTTCTCGGCGAGTAGTGCTCCTGAAGCAGTTGCGTGACTTCTTCGTACTGGAGGTCATTTACCTTGCTTGGGGCGCACCGACTGCTCAGAACCGTGACCGTCCGTGTGCTTAGTGCGGCCACCAGGAATGCCCGTTTCTTCTTGGTGTCGCTCACGCCGTTCCCCTCAAAAAAGGCGTCTAGTCGCAACTTGTACGCGTCCCACTTGTCCACTGTCTCCTCGAACTGCGGGGGACTTAGTAATGCCGCCATGTCTGGCAATCCAAGTTGTCGGCATCAGCGGCCACACCGCTCCGCAAGTGTAACCATCCTCGTCGCCACTGAAGTGACTCGTACACCATCTCGAACAGACTGAACGTTTATTCAAGGGCTGTGCTTCTTTTTATCAGCTAGTGGGTTGGTGAGCAAAAGAAAGAACAGAACAACACAAGGAGGGCAAGTAGATTAGGATAAGATAATAGCAGCGTCACTGTCTGTCACACCACTAGATAATAGCAGCGTCACTATCTGTCACAGCAGGTTCTAGTAACGTTGCCTCGAGCATTAAGCGCCACTGCAGCGTTTGATCATGCCCGAGCCAAGGTAGATTTCCAGCGTGCGTCAACGCCTGTTCACACGCGGTAAGAGAGCGTCGAAACGAACAAAAAAGAAAGTTTAAATAATTAAAAGAAAAATGCAGCTCGGGCTGTCCTATAAAGGCGAAAAGAGTGATTTTCATTCATTTCCTTTGTTCTTGTTGTCTTTTTCCTAAAAATGTTTATCCATCAATGAAATTCTTCCAGATTAGCTTCCACGAGCAACGTGAAAAAGCGCAATTGACTCCGTAAGTGTGACGTCATGGGTCCAAACAAACCGTTGCAAGGGTCGTTGTTATTGACAAATACATGTGGCTAGGTTTCGCTACGAAAACCCGACTGTTCAAAAATCAGAAGTGGGACTTAAACTTCTAAAAATCACAGATATAGAAAGCCTGAATGTCAGATATGTTTCGACAGAAGTATGCCGGTAATCGCTTGTTTCTGATATATTTACGACTGCAACGCCCGGTCCTCAAGATGCCTGCAGCAGACGACGAATGCAAGTAGTGTACCGTCTGCCACACGCCCACCGGCCAAGCCGGCGCCGGAATCTGAATCGTGTGAATAAAGGCGATATTTTGATATTGCATTTGTTTGAAATATAATAAGTTTCAGACACTTATAAGAATTCATAGTGGGGTGCGATGCAAAATATGGTTTATCGAAAGCCCGGGCGTCGATCGAGATGATCGTCTGCATGGGCGTACCAACCGGGGCGGGGGGGGGGGGGGCAAGGAAGGCATTAACCCCGCCAGTTCTTGGAGTGGGGGGGGGGCAAGGTATGCGTTTGCCCCCCCTGAAACAGCCGCCACTGGGCAGGGCACACACTGACCGGCGGCGCCCAAGGGATACCAAGCTAGGGCACCGCCCCCCGGCCCAGAAAGGGGGGGGGGGGGGTCTGGTTTGCCCCCCACTCAAAAACACGTTGGTACGCCACTGATCGTCTTTTAAAAGGTCGCAATGCACCCGTGAAAAAAAACACTTCAGATGATCGGTTGAGATCCCAAATTTGGTTTGCGGACTCGCGCTATGGGAGTGTGCTTGGTACCTGGTTTTAACCATCGCGTGGAGAAAGATTCTTGCAGTTTCTTCAGATTTCCGCAAGACCCCAAAGCGCCAAAGAACTGGATAAAAAACATAAGGTGAGTTTATTGCAGATTGTACTCGCATCGCGGGTTCGATGGAGATCTTCACCAAAAGAGCACAAAATACTGCGAAATTGCGATAGACATGCAATTCTTTAATGACCTGACAACCTCAATAATAACAATAACAAACGACTTACCTCGACGGCGTACGATTTGTTTCTCATGCTGGCCTGCACTACGCCAGTAATGCACTTCAGGTCGTCGTCATAACTGATCTGCACGACGTGGTTTGATTTTATGGCATTTTCCCCCCTCTGAACTAAGCTGGGTTCTTCACAGAAAAAAACACACATTGCGGAGGCCTCTACGGCCATGGCGATGCACTTGTTTTTGTCGCTCGTTTACTGATGCAATTCAATGAAGACGCCCGCTGCAACAGAGGCCAGCAAATCTATCGTGTCGTCTGCTACTAAAGCAAAGCGGAGTGTAATCCTTCAGAAATGGCTTTCATCGTTGCAATGCGACATCGAGACGACAAGAACCTCTTCATAATTAGATAGCAAGAAGTTATGTTGCTTAAAAAAAAATTATTTACTTACTTGTAAGCAAAAATCTAACCTCATGTGGAGTCTCCATGCATTAGTCCATAGCAACGTCCCTAGCAACGGTTTGTTTGGACCCAGACGCCATGTTGTGACGTAGTCACTAACGGGGTCAATACACCATTCCATTTAGCGCTCTCTCGGCGGCACCATTTTGTTCGACAGCAGCGCCCTCTCCATGCATCCGGGAAATTCGGCGGGGTAAAACGAGAGAGAGGGCACGCGCCCGACTCCGCCAGCAGACGACAAACCGGGAGGTTGCAAATCTCCATCTTTGGGCTGTACCGGCGGGCTGTACGGAACATCGAACTCTTGCTCATGGCTGCCGTTGTGAAGTGCATGGTTCGCGTTCTTAGAATAGTTATGGCTATTCCAAAATCAGCCTAGAGCTCTCTGTTGTTCTATTTCGGTAAATGATCAACTAGCATATCTTTTTTCCGTTACTTAAATAGCAGTTGAGTCAGCCGGCAGTACTACCCTCAACTACTGCGTGTATTGCGGCAGAAGAGCACGTTTTTATTTATTATTTCAGACTTCCACTCATGGTCGCTAAAGGCCTACACGAATACGAACTTTGTATAGTAAAAAAGGTACAGCAACCGGATTTACTTTTCGCCTGAGAGGCCGGCCTATCTGACACAGTTATCCCTATTATTTTTTTATTTGCACGCAGGTAACAGCGCAATTGAACCCTGTTAGTCGTTTTATCTAGCATAGTATTATACGATAACTGGCATACGAAAATCTGCGCATCTGCGCTTGAAATTTCCAAAATGACGCGATTTTAAACAGAGTTTGCCCGCCAGCCGGATGCTAGGTACAGCCCACTCGGCGGAGCAGACGACATGCGGGGTGAGAGGGGGAGGGCATTTTTTTCTCTCTATTACCCTCTCTGCTATGACCCTAGTCCTGCTTCAGGGCGCTGCCGTTTTGCTCGCTGGGGTGCGCTTGGACGCGACCTAATCCGATTACGAAGCCTTGCTAAGGCGTCATAATCGGATTATGGCCGCGCCCAAGCGCACCCCACTGGGCAAGATGGCGGCGCCCTGAGACCACACTTGCAAACGTGTAATTACCTTTTCCGCTTACTCTCGCCCCCGACCGCCGAGTAGGCATATCCGGTATGGGCGAAGAAAAAATATTAAAAGGTTTCAACCTGCAAGTAGTAAAAAAATAGGGGGGAGAGAAAAAAATGGGTGACGGTTACGCTTTTCTCCGAAATGCATTCTATTGGCGTGGCGACGGCAAAACAATGTTTTCGCCCATACTGGAAGTGACGACAATTCAAGATGGCGGCGCACTTGAAGAAAGGGTCTATAGCAGGGGTAGCCAAGCTGCGGCTCGCGAGCCGCATGCGGCTCTTCGTGTGTTAAAGTGCAGCTCGCGGCTCCCTCCCCTACCCCCCCCCCCCTTTCCCCCCTGCCGGCCACCCTCCCGGTCGCACGAGCACTTCCCCCAAAAGAGAAATAGAACGCGTTTTAAATCGAAAGACAGGTTGCGGTTTGGTTGTTTTGTGCAATTGCTACCTTACGTACGGTTGGACGGCTTTTAACTCGGATAGATTGAAAGTACTGCAAGTTTTATTTATTGCTCAAAATAAGTTTACCCGCCCCCCCCCCCCCCCCCCCCAAGCGGCTCTTGGAACTTTATTGGTTTTGTTTGAGGCTCTTAGGCCGGGTCGGCCTGGCCACCCCTGGTCTATAGGCAACCTCCAATGCTGTTTGGTTTGGTGATGTTGCGACTGAAGCAAGGAACATTGGGTGGTGGCTGCATTGTGGTGGCGGCGCTATGTTGCGACTGAAGCAAGAAACATTGGGTGGTGGCTTCTGTCAGTGGCAGCTGCATTGTTCAAACGTGGGCTATTACTTTGGTATCACTCTGAGCCGTATAGACCTTCTCTGCAAGTGCGCCGCCATCTTGAATTGTCGTCACTTCCAGTATGGGCGAAAACATTGTTTTGCCGTCGCCACGCCAATCGACTACATTTAGGATATAACCGTAACCGTCACACATTTTCGTTTTGCCTCCCCTCTCTTTTTTACTATTTGCAGGTTGAAATGTTTTATTGTTTTTTTCGTCGCCCATACCGGATGCGCCTATTAGGTGGCTGGGGACGAGAGTACACAGAAAAGGTCTATATGGTGTCGCTTAGCCTATAGTGTCTGAAGCAAAAAACGCTGCGTAGGTCAGGATGCCGTGGTGGAATAACGGAGTGAGGCACGTAACTATATATATGTGTGTATATATATATATATATATATATATATATATATATATATATATATATATATATACCGGGTGTTCATTTTTAATTCCAACAGATTTATTACAAACAATCCGTAAAAGATGCATTAGTACGGTTTGTTCAAGTGAGTTATACGGCTAGGGGGACATTATGTGGGTGGCTAATCCTTGCGAGAAGTTGGCTAATTACTTAAAATTCGTTCATTAACTTTTTAATTAATGAAAATAGACATATGGGCCCTATTAAAAATTAATTTTAACCGGAATGTCATTTCCAGTAAAAGTCTATTTTACTGGATTATGGGACTGTTTTCACTTCCAGTAAATCCGCAGTTTACCGGAATGTCACCGGATTTTTTACTGGAATGTCACCGGTTGTTTTACAGGAATGTTACCGGATTTTTACCGGAATGTTACCAGATATTCTACCAGAATGTCACCAGATTTTTACCGGAAGTATATTTCCAGTAAAAATCTATTTTACTGGATTATGGGACTCTTTTCACTTCCAGTAAAGCCAGAATTTACCAGAAGATCACCAGATTGGCCGGAATTTACCGTGTTTTTCTTTCTTTTTTCGGATGTCAACGGAAGGCACTTAGGAGGAAGCCGGTGAACCGTGGTTGGTGTATGTTTACCAGATGCTGGACGGTTCGCTAACAATTAAAGTGGTTAGTCCATATAGACCTGAAGGTTCTATGTATTTATTTAACAGGGTCGATACCAGTGAAACAATTTGCAGAGCTGTAGACAAAAGTAATCAGTCCAAATAGGAACAACCAAGTCCTTTGCCGCAAAAGATATCTTTCAAGGTACTCACAATGCTGCTGGGTAAATTCCTAGACGCACGGTAGTTCAACTAATAAAACCGGGCAGGTGCACCACACGGACTCACACGTATACTGTCAGCAGCACGTTTAGCGAAAACCACGAACGCGCTGAGCGAACATCCGCCGTCGTTGAGAAATCCCGGGCACACTCACGATGTCGTCCCTGATGCCGTCGCCGCGGGTGCACCAGGCGTCAGTAGCACGCTTAGCGAAAACCACGACCGCGCTGTACGAACATCCGCCGCCGTAGAGAAATCCCGGGCGCACCCACGATGTCGTCCCTGATGCCGTCGCCGCGGGTGCACCAGGCGTCAGTAGCACGCTTAGCGAAAACCACGACCGCGCGGAGCGAACATCCGCCGCCGTAGAGAAATCCCGGGCACACCCACGATGTCGTCCCTAATGCCGTCGCCGCGGGTGCACCAGGGTCAGTAGCACGCTTAGCGAAAACCACGACCGCGCGGAGTGAACATCCGCCGCCGTAGGGAAATCCTCGGCACACTCACGATGTCGTCCCTGATGCCGTCGCCGCGGGTGAACCAGGCGTCAGTAGCACGCTTAGCGAAAACCACGACCGAGTTGTCCAAGTATCGTCAGCAAGCACACCGGCGCATCCAGATGCCGAGCCAAACTGAGAAGGGTCGGCAGCTTCACACTATATAAACATTCAAAGCCGAGGTCAGTGGGTATCCATCCAGGGCAACGATAGGCGCGTCAGTACCCGTGCGCCCGCAGCGCGAACGTCGCAGCCGGGCGAGCGCCGGCCGACAGTCCGACGGGAGCGGAGAGAAACCTAAACTCTCGAAGCGCTGCCCCCGACTGCAACAGACAATGCAAGGCGCGCGTCGTCACCAAACACGGTGCACGGAACACACACACAGCACGCACAAGCACAGTATCCAGTGTTGAGTGCATCGGGAAGTTCCGGCGGGCAAACGGTATCCGAGTTGTCCAAGTATTGTATCCGTGCGCCCGCAGCGCGAACGTCGCCGCCGGGCGAGCGCCGACCGACAGTGCGACGAGAGCGCAGAAGAAACTGACTAAGCTAAACTCTCAGAGCGTTGCGCGGCGCCGATTGCAACAGGCAAAGCCAACCGCGCGCGCGGGAACGCCCGCTCGCAGCGCCTCCGAAGCGGATGCGCCTGTCCCTAACACGTACAGTTCGCTGCACGCACTTCTTGCAGCATTGCAACGTCGTTTCGAGCTAAAACACGCACTCACGAGAATGCCGCTGCATTGGTGGCCGCCATTACAAACTCTGTCCCCCTGCTCGTCTTGGCCTCCTTGACTTTAGCAGTTCCCCTTGCAACGGCTTCCAGTGATGTTCGGTGTCCGGCAAACGAGAGCGGCTTCCGGTAGGATTCCAGCGGCGGGTAATCGAAAGTGGTTCTGGTAAACTTCCAGCAAAAGTGGCTACGCTGGTTTCTGGTGAAAATGAGTGGAAATTAACCCGTTTCCGCCAAATGTCACTGGAAGTTTTTGCCGGATTTTAACCGTAAGTGTCTCCGGTAAAAGGTCCAGCGAAATCTGGTTACTGCAAGTGGCGGCCGGCAATATTTCCACCAAAAAACTGGTAAACAACGCTGATTTCTGGTGAAAATGAGTGGAAATTAACCCGTTTCCATCGAATGTCACTGGAAGTTTTTGGCTCCAGGCTCCAGAGGAATTCTGTAACGATCTGCATTCCCCCGTATTGGGAGGAAGTAAGCGCTGTGCCCGCACTTGTGGATACGAACTTCGGAGTAAATTTTTTTAAGTATACTACTCCAAATTTTATTAATGTTTATTGAGGTAACTGCTAGCGATAAATAGAAAACCTTACATAGGCCAAAATTCTGCTCAGCAGAGCGCCTGTGCGAAGTCCCGTTCAAAACGCTCATAGCACGAGATTCGAGTCTTAATAGCGGCCATACAAACAATATATTACCATTTCTGTTGGTAGTTTCTGATAGACTACTATATTAACTAACTGAGAATAAAAAAAAATAAAAGAAATAAAAAGTGGGTTTTTTTAGAAAATCGGTTTCAAACTTGCCAGTTTTTTTAAATTTTTGTTTTTCAGGCACATGTAGCGCATTATATACTTATCGCAAAATATTGAAATTATACTCGAAAGAGCTTAAGCGGAGCTTTACGGTGATATAAAGATCATAAATATATGTTGATTAGGTCACACAGCACAGCTTGCTGAACTTCGTCAAATATCGTCGCAGAGAGGCGGTTTGACAAATAAAAAAAAATCCTTAAAACTGTTATGACCTAGACGCTTAATTAGCATGAAAAAGCCTATGTCTAGAGTGTTCCCTAAAATTTATATTGATATAGCGTAAAAAGTAGGGAAAAGGGATTGAGTGAAATATGGCACCTTCGATAAGCTGGAAAAACGTCAGTTTCCACCTTGACCGCTTCAACGGTCCATAACTTGAGAACAAAAAATCCGACGAAATTTCAGTTTGCGTCTTTTTTTATTACAGGAATCGCCCCAAAACATATATTTTTTCCGTCAAAATTAAAAATTTGACCCTAAAGGTGTAGCGTTAGGCCGCTGCTCGGGCCTACGACGCCAAAGAAAGACAGAGTCCCGCTCCGTAGGCCAAATCAGAAAAAAAAACCCTTTATTCGTCTTCCTTACATATATATACAGCCGGGAGCCTGGCAACAGGCTGCGATCTTTCTAGAACATTGCGTCATCTTTAGTCGACCCGGCGTAGCCTTGGCCGTGGCCTTGGACTCCGACTCAGCGGCACCTCCGGCCGCCTGCTAACACGAAACCCCGTGAGTCTCGAAACGGCCGCGCCCGCTCGGTAACTCGAGCCGGTCACATCTGGTGGTAACACCACATTTCCCTTTCTTTTTTTTTTTCTTTTTCTTTTGAACGTTTGATACACAAAGAAAGCACAAGGTAATATCATGCACTCGCGTAACTCAACAAAAGTACAAAAGAAAGTGACAGGACATTTGACAATCGCTAAGTACAGTTTTGAAAGGTTAACAAGCAATCCCATAGCGGTGCGGTTTTCGCACCTCGCGTCCCGAGCGTGTCACATGAACGAGAGGTGAACCACAGGGTAACGAGCTATGTGACTTGGTACCCTCATCAGAATTGCCGCCCTGCCCTTCTTGCAACCCAGAGAAACTAGAGCTCGTGTTAGGCGAGTCAACGCCGCCGGGAATATCGTAACTGCCCTCGTTTGGTTTGAGGTATACGAGAAATCTCCGGTTTCGTTCTAATTCCGATCCCGAGGGCATTCTAAGAACGTACGACCTTGGCCGATTTGCAGGTCGTAGGACTGTGGCTGCTTCTTTGCAGTCTTTCACCCACACTTGGTCACCTGACCGCAGTGGAGGTAGCCCCCTAGCCGCGTGACGGCGATCGAAATTTTGTTTTTGCTTTGCTCTTGCGGCACGGTCTTTTTGGCGAACACGGTTCTGGTTCACAATCTTGGGCTCCAGCTTGCTGGGATGCAGCGGAATCGTAGTCCGCAGCCGTCGGCCCATAAGCAGTTCGGCCGGACTTTTCCCTAGGGGTCCCGGAGTGTCCCTGTAATCTAACAAGGCGAGGTAGGGGTCACTAGACTTTTTGATAAGGCTCTTTATGGTTTGAACCATCCTCTCTACCTCCCCGTTAGCCTGCGGGTACCTCGGGCTCGACGTGACGTGCTGGAATCCATACTCTCGCGCAAAACACTGGAATTCTGAGGAAACAAATTGCGTTCCATTGTCCGAGAAAACTACTTCGGGTATTCCGTGCCGCGCAAAAATACTTTTCAAGTGGGTGATTACAATGCCACTGGTGATTCTGGTGAGGCGGGCTAGCTCTGGGTATCGGGGCAGATAGTCGACAACTACCAAGTAGTCAGCACCGTCGATTTGGCACAAATCGACACCAACCTTCTGCCAAGGCAGTTTTGGCGTTTCGGTCTGAATCATAGGTTCCGCGTTCTGTTCGCGTGATTCCGCGCACACCCGGCAGTTGTTTACCAAAGCGGAAAGGTCCGAGCCCAAACCCGGCCACCACACAGACTCACGTGCCCTCGATCGACATTTTACAATTCCTTGATGGCCGTCATGCAGGTGACGCAGCACCTCGGCCCTTTGACACTGAGGAATGATGAGCCGTGTGTCCTTCATCAGTACTCCATTACAAATGGTGATTGTCGCTCTTGCTTGCCAGTACGGTTGTAAGAAAACCGGCAGCGACTGATAGCTGGGCCACCCCTTCCGGCAGAAGCGAACTAGAGTTTGACAGATTTCATCTGCCGCCTGGCCTTGCTTTACTTTTTCGATATGGCTAACTTCGGCCACGCTAGCGATGCAGCCCTCCACGAACTTTGTGAGATCCGATACAGACATTCCGCTCGAATCTGTTCGCCTCTCTCGGAGGGGTGCTCTCGATAGAGCATCCGCAGTGACAAGGTTCTTTCCAGGCACGTAGACAACGCTAAAACTGAAGCGCATGAGCCTCATTCGAAACCGCTGAACTCGCGGAGGAAGTAAGTCAAGTGGAGCTTTCCCCAGCAAGGTCACCAACGGCTTGTGATCTGTTTCAAACTGCACTTCGAGCCCTCTCAGGTATCCCTCAAACCTCTCCGCCGCCCAAGTTAAGGCAAGAGCCTCCTTCTCAATTTGAGCGTAACGCGACTCAGCCGGTGTTAAAGACCTTGAGGCAAACGCCACTGGACGGCGTTCATTCTTTTCTTGCTCTTGGAGCAATACTGCGCCTAGACCAAATGCAGAGGCGTCTGCGGAGAGTATTGTGGGATACCGCGGGTCGTATTTAGCCATGCAGCGGTTTGAACATATCATTTCTTTTATGCTAGCAAGTGCATCTTCCTGGGCTGGACCCCAGGTCCACTCGCGACCCTTTTGCAGTAGTTGCCGCAAGGGAGCACTCGTTTCCGACAGATGCGGGAGAAATCGTGCGAGGTGATTGGCCATGCCAAGAAACCTACGCACATCAGCTACTGTTCGGGGCGTTTCTAAGTTTTTGATAGCAGTTACCTTTTCCGGATCGGGTTTTATTCCATCCCTGCTGACGAGGCAACCCAAAAACGAAATCTCGGTGACCCCGAAACAACATTTGGATTTGTTCAAAGTTACGCCCGCCTGTGCAAGTGTTTCAAGCGTCTGCTGGAGGCGCTTGTCATGCTCGGCCTTTGTGGCACCATAAACCAAGATATCATCCATGAGGTTAACAACGCCCGGTGCACCCGCCAAGATTTCTGACATTCTTTTTTGAAAATATTCGGGGGCCGAAGTAATTCCGAAAGGTAGACGTTCGAAGCAGTACCTTCCGTAGGGAGTTATGAAATTGGTTAAGAGCTGGCAGTCTTTTGACAGTTTAACTTGATAGAACCCTGAGTTGGCGTCTAGTTTTGAGAAAACTGCTGCCCCACTCAAAAGACCCAGAGTGTCACCGACGGTGGGCAGTACATAACGCTCCCTGAGGACACATCGATTCAGCTGAGTTAGATCGACACAAATGCGAACATCACCCGAGGGTTTCAAAACTGGGACCATTCCAGCGCACCATTCTGTAGGCCCTTCTACCCTTCGTATCACCCCCTGACGTTCCATGTTTTCGAGTTCGCGCTTGACCGCGTCCCTCATCGGAATGGGAACTCGACGTGCCACATGGACTGAGTGCGGAACAGAGCCCGGCTTAAGGCGGATAGTGTACTCTCCGGTGAAAGTTCCTGGCCCCTGGAACAGCTGAGGGTAGCGAGACTCATAAGCTTCGCTAGATCCCACTCCATTCACAAATTTTACTACTCCTAGTTCCTCCACCGCTGGAAGTCCCAAGAGTACTGAGCGCAACGACGCAACGACGTATACCGTCTGCCTTATCGTTGCCTGTTTCCAGTGGATGTTTGCGGTGAACTTTCCCAGAACCTTTAGGCGTTCGTCGCTAGGACCGGTCAAGACAACACCTGTTCTTTCAAGTCTCGACGGGATGCCAGGAAACGTAGATGGCACCACGGATACCTCTGCGCCCGTGTCTACCTTCGCGAAAACAGGGGTCCCATTAATGGAAACCTGAATGAACCTGGCTTTCGCGGAATCATTTCCAACGGACCCGAGGAAATGCACCCCATTGTCCGTTTGAAGCGATGAAAGTCCTACCTTCCTAGGAGTGACGGGTTTCTTTCGGCAGACAACACTGAAGTGTCCTTTCACGTTGCAGTGGTGACACTTCGCTGACTTGGCTGGACAGGCCGACCTTGGATGCGACGCTTTTCCGCAGAACGAACACCGCTGGCCACTGCCTTGTCGAGGCGTCGCGACGCCGCGACGGGTTGAGTCTTGCGTCTTGTACCGACCCTGTGCCGAGCTGGGCTTCTTGGCGACGAAGTCCACTTCCGTTTCCGCTGCCGATATGACTGCGTTGTTACCGGCCCCCGGTCGGAGTTCCTGCTGTTGCTGGTGGACAGTTTCCTTGAGTCGCGCTTTGGCAAGCGCGGTCGCCAGCGTGAGGTCTGCATCCATCTGGAGGGTTTCGGAGAGTTTCGCGTCCCGAAGTCCGACGACGAAGCGGTCGCGAATCATCCGCTCCTTGAAGTTTTGGAAGTCGCACCTCTCTGCCAAAGTGTGCAGAGCCGTGACAAACTGGTCAACGGTCTCGCCTGGCTTCTGACTGCGGCGGTGGAAGCAAGCGCTTTCGTACACAATGTTGCGGGCTGCGACGAAGTGACTGCCGAATCGTTCTTTGACGACCTGGTAGTTCTTCTCGTCGTCGGCTGACAAGCCAAAGGTTTTGAAAATTTCCCTCGCTTGTCGCCCCATCGTGTACAGCAAAGTCCGTACCTGGGCTTCCTCGCTGCGCTCGTTCAAGCCAGACGCAAACCGGTAGTCGTCGAAAGCTTGCGACCATGTGGGCCATTCCGCCGCCTTGTCGAAATCGAAGGCTGGTGGCTGCTGGACGGCGAACATGCCCGATGAAAGTGGCTTCCGCTCGTCGCCTTCCATGCCTGTTGAAGTGCGAAATTAACTGACCACTTCTGACACCATGTAGCGTTAGGCCGCTGCTCGGGCCTACGACGCCAAAGAAAGACAGAGTCCCGCTCCGTAGGCCAAATCAGAAAAAAAACCCTTTATTCGTCTTCCTTACATATATATACAGCCGGGAGCCTGGCAACAGGCTGCGATCTTTCTAGAACATTGCGTCATCTTTAGTCGACCCGGCGTAGCCTTGGCCGTGGCCTTGGACTCCGACTCAGCGGCACCTCCGGCCGCCTGCTAACACGAAACCCCGTGAGTCTCGAAACGGCCGCGCCCGCTCGGTAACTCGAGCCGGTCACATCTGGTGGTAACACCACAAAAGGCCCGTTCACACTCTCGCGACTGAGTACGACTGAGAGAGACAAGATCTCTTAAAACTTCTTAATTTTTTTTAGAACGAGGGAACACACTGGCATTGTGGCGCCATCTATGTGGTGACCCTGGAACTGCATTTCACAAGATCGAAGGTTTTGCGGGATTTCCGAGGTCAAATGTGTGTAATACCCATAGAAAGGATAGTTTATAACATTGACAAAAGTTTTTCGAGCCAAGAAAGAAAGGATAATGTGCGAGAGAAATAAAAAAAATATGCCGGACCGCCGAGTTTACACTAGATGGCGCCAGTGTGTCCTCTAGTTTAAGAAGTTTTAAGGAACCCAGGTTTAAGAGGTCGCAAGAGTGTGAACGGGCCTTAAATCCGTGCCTGAGTTGAGATGAAATCACCCATATATATATATATATATATATATATATATATATATATATATATATATATATATATATCGCCGCAGTGCGCTTTTACTGCGAAGTGTCAGGCTTTTCGCTGCATCATGCTCCAAGATGCGTGAGTTGCGCTTGTATACGTAGCGCATACCCAATTTGTCGGAACGCAATGAAAGGCGTAGCGTTCACCCTTTGCCAAGTTACAACGAGGCAGGGTATAGGGTGTTTTCACTGACGTAATTTTTTCCCCCATTTTGTTGTTGTGAGCTGTTTGGCGTGTGACTTAAGGCCCGTTCACACTCTTGCGACCTCTTAAACCTGGGTTTCTTAAAACTTCTTAAACCAGAGGACACACTGGCGCCATCTATTGGGTAGCAGTGTAAACTCGGCGGTCCGGCATATTTTTTTATTTCTCTCGCGCATTATCCTTTCTTTCTTGGCTCGAAAAACTTTTGTCAATGTTAAAAACGAGCCTTTCTACGGGTATTACGCACATTTGACCTCGGAAATCCCGCAAAACCTTCGCTCTTGTGAAATGCAGTTCCAGGGTAACCACATAGATGGCGCCACAATGCCAGTGTGTTCCCTCGTTCTAAAAACATTTAAGAAGTTTTAAGAGATCTCGTCTCTCTCAGTCGTACTCGGTCGCAAGAGTGTGAACGGGCCATTACATGACCCCTTAAATGCGTAAAGCAAAGAAGCTTATAAGTCCTACCATGCTGACATCTCCTCAACAAGTTGCGATGTAATCCTTCATATTAGTTCATTTGTTTGAAAAACAAACTAACGACAAAATGGCGGATTGACGTCATGTGAAAACTCCCTGGGCTCTCACTCTGCTGGCGCCGCCTGGCCGGTGCCGGCAGGTCACAATGCGCAACCGAAACATGCCTGAGAAATCTTCAATTTCGGTCGCCCAAACTCTAGAGCTCCAGCTCTGTGCCCCGCGAAATCCACTCATAGCGAGTATTCCTTACATTCGTTATATGTAAAATGCACACATTTGGTTGTTGTGATCCGTCCAACATGTCAGGTAATTTTAAGCGAATGTGCTATACGAAAGAAAGGTTGCCAGACGCCCTGTTTAAAAGCAAATGTTGAAGGACTTACCTTTCCGTTTACGAAAAGGTTCGCAATCGAGCATTGCGTTTGCAATGACACCAGTCAAAATCAGGCCGTGCAAAATCTTCATCCTTGATCCTCTCTGAATATAGGACACAGGTGTATCTCGAGCTTCCAGACAATAACTGCGTAATTGCTGCAGCTTTTTTTTTTATTATTGGCTGGTGCCAAGGACAGTTGCGTTAATTAGTTAAGGGAACACCAATCGTACGGAGGCTTTCTTTGCTCAGGGTCTGACGCCCGATGAAGGCTTGGAAATATTCGTGTAGCTTGCGAAAAAAAAAAATTAATTATCGGATGTTTCTCTTTTTTTTTTGCATCAAACAGCTATGCGAATGGAGGATGTGAGCAGAAATATCAGTTTTCTTGTTGCTGTTGTTTTTAAGGGGGGGGGGGGGAGGCGTAGGGAGGGGATGGGGGGGTGGCGCTTTAGCCTGTTTCTTTAACTGCAAATGTTACTTTTTCATACCCGAGAAATTCAAGTTTCCCTCCTCCTGTGACGCCGTGGCTAGTTATATTTAAAGAAATTTCACCACGCCTATAAATAGGTGTTGACATTTAAGGTACATTTATACTCCGACGTCGACGAACATATCGACCGACGACATGAAATGACGTTCATCGTCCACTTCGCTACGCCGCGCTGCGCTGCGACAACGAATTGTTTCACATTGCACATGCGCGTCACCATGGCGACCGCGTGGTTTGGTCTCGCTGGTGGCGAATTTCCACTTCCGTTCGCAACTTGCAGCGCTGCCCTGCGACGGTGATAATGAAAGCAGTTAAATGTGTTGAAAGCTGCGATTCGCGGCATTTGATATCTCCGCGCCGTGATACGTTCGAAAACAAGCAAATAACGAAGATAACTTGCATAGAAAAGCATTTATTTCCTGACGAAAGTCATACGTGGTCAGCGGAAGAAAAACAAAAATATCAGCCTGTGATGATAAGGCAATTATATGCAAAGGTGCAACCGAGCTGGACAAGAATGCCGAAAATAATCCCTGGAGAAGGAGAGCAAGGGGAACAAAGGACAAACACAAATCTCCAAACGCAGCTAGGCGACTGGTGCGCGACCGAAAAAATCCACCTGGTCCTGAACCAGGGACCTCTCCATCTCCAGTGGAGCGCTCTACCAACTGATATAACCAGGAGTTAGACGTCAGTAGAGCAAACGGGTTTTATCAGTCTGCCACCGGTCTAACAGCAACCCAAGGGTGAACGGCCTGCATTTTTAAGGTTATTACGATAATGTAGTTAAATGCAACGGTGCAAGCGAGCTGGACAAGAATGCGACGCCGAGATTCGAGCACGGCCTACTTCGGCACCGACGGTCGCCGAAGCGAGCTACGCTAGTTATGTTCCACTGATTTTATTTATTTTTTTTTTTTTAATTTGCACCGAACCTGAGCGCACTGAACGTAGGGTGACCACCCTCCTGCTACCAATCAAATGCGGGACACGCTGACCGGAGAGGGGGGGGGGGGGGGGGGGGAGGGGGGGGGGGTTGTAAGGAAAATACGGTATTACAATTCGACTGTGGCAACTGCAAAAAAAAAAAAAAAAAAAAAAAAAAAACTTAGTGTGCAGTTTAGTTGGTGGAAGTTTACCATGATGCTTTTTAACCCAAGACTAAGGCAGAAGGAGGAAACATTTTTTTTTCCTCCCTCTGGCCTAGTCTAAGGTTAAAAACATATTTTAAAGAAATAACTATTCGAGGAAATTTATCTAACACACGCCTCGAAATGTGGCTCTGCTAACACATTTAATATCCTGTCTTGTCCGAAAGCATATTATACAGCTGCAAATTGTATTGCGGCAATTAAGCTCAAATAATTTTTACCCTCAATCATATATTTTAAGTTTTAATGCCACATATGTTAATAAACGTGTCTAAGTTGAAAACATAAAATCAACTGCAGCAGAACTTAATGCATCAAAAGGATAGAAGAAGCAGTAAATCTTTTAGGGCTTCTTGTTTCTTGTGAATTCTTATTTTTACCAATATGCGCCTACAAAAATTTCGAACTTTATGTTGTTGTTTTTTACCGTTGTGAGTTGCAGTCTTTTTGCCTTGTGTGGTCTTCAATAAAAAAAAATAAAAAAAATCTTTCTACAGCATGATTTGAAAACAATTACAATAATTTATTTTTCAACTTCTGGCGAGCAATTTTCTCTCGCAATATTTTGCAACCAAGGGAAGTGAGGCACAAGGGCGCATGCGCGTTAGTTCTCCCGCGAGAACGACGGTCGCTTCCCGCAATGCTTGGATAGACAATGGTGTACCATCGCGATTCACACGTTTACCAGCGACCTCCGAGCTTCCCCGTGGCCCGTTGTTCGGCAGCGGCATGAGTTGCGTAGTAAAGTTTACGTGAAATGCGGGGCATTTTGAAAATTTTGATATTTCTTGCGGGACGCGGGACACGAACCCTCAATGCGAGACAGTCCCGCGAGTCGCTGGATGGGGGCTCACCCTAACTGAACGTAGTACCTTAGTGAACTTTTTCCTTTCTCGAAATTCGCTTTACTTTAGAAGTTAATAGGCATATTAAAATTACAAAAACAAGCAAAAGATAACCTCCTTCATGACGCCCTTGGTCTTCTGTCTTCATGACGTCCTTGGCCGGACGATTCCCCTTGCCGCGGTGACTGAGGAATGTGGGGAGGGAGGGGAAGACGGGGAAAGGAGGTGAGGCCGAGGAGAGAGAGCTGCCCGGGAACGGGACAGCTCTCTCTCCTCGGCTGACGTCAGGACCAAAAACATCACGATTTCGTCCCATGCCGCGCGCGTTCGACCCCACGGGGTGCCCCCGTAGGAGGAGGAGGTTTACGCGTCGTCCGGTTAAAATATGAAGCACTGATATTTAGTTACTCCCTCCGTGCCCGCTGGGTTGCCCGAGCCATAAGAGACGTGAAAACCGCAAAAAAAGGTAGACGCCTAAATATGATTGCAGAGATGCAGGGAAGCAGAAGGCGATGCTGGTGTCAGGGATTGGACTACTAGCCATTTTCACCGGATATGGCCTTTTGATGTTAAAATGCAAGACCAACACGCGGCTCTGACGTCACGGCTCTCCGATGGCGCTGTTGTCGCCACGGCGCGTGTGCATAAGCTTCACCTCACACGAATCTGGTTTCTGCGCTCGCGCAGTGCCCACACCTGCTGTGGACAAACACAGATCGAATTGAAATGGCTTTAATGACTAGAAGTGATTATTATTGATAATTATGCGATTTTTTTTCTCGTTTGTTTAGACGTATTAACAGCTTTAAGTTGCCTTTGATGGGTATTACCATCTTTTGACCAGATGGGTGCATATGCAAACAAGTTTACTGATTTGCATATGAACTTTCTGGAACACATCATTACAAAAGTGCCAAAACCAAGTGTTTCCCCATTTTAATCGGTAACTAGGTATTTTTTAACGATAGTGTAAGGGGGCCGAAAAGGGGGGGGGGGGGGGGGGGGGGGGCAAGTGGAGCACGTGATTGATATCAATTTAATTTTGAGTTGACCACTCCTCGCCAAGAGATGGCACCACTTCTGTGTCTCCCACCAACCCCATCTATTTTTGTTTTACAATGACTTACATCGCGAAGTCTCCGTCGGAGGCTTTTTTACACAGTATCAAAGCAAATGAACGAACGTGTCTCTTCTGTCCCAATACGCCGGACCCTATCATCTATTTTTCGCGAAGATCGGAAACATAAAGGCTTTTCGCAGATTATCTCGACGAAAATGATCCTTGAAGAACGTCGAACGGCCCGCATCGTGGGCTGCTTGACGTTCGCTTTCTTCATTCGTTTCCTGCGAAGGCCGAGCAAGCTATGCGCCCTGGTATTTTCTGGTTCTCACAGTGGAAGGTAACACAAAAAACATAAGCATCCTGAACAGGCAAATAAAATCAACTTTCAAGAAAACCGGAGTACTCCGAATGCACAATACGGGTGCGGAGTCGCGCTGACCGGGTTTCCACAGCTCGGGCGAATGGGAAGCATTTCTGGCTGATAGGGGTCGCTCTAATCTCAAAATGGCGGCGGTCAGAAAGATTTTTTTCCAAATCGTGGGGAGAGCCATTTTGAATACTGTGGTGCTATCTAGCGAGCGTCGGGTTCCGCGGCCATGCTGAGTGGTTCAGGTGCGGATCCAGTAACTTCGTTCTAAAGGGGGTGGGGGG